>PVHY01022881.1:0-21761 GCA_004024945.1 Uropsilus gracilis | reverse complement strand
CAAAGAAGAACTAACACCGGTACTATTAAAACCCTTTCAAAAAATTGAGAAAGAAGGAAAGCTACCAAATACCTTCTATGAAGCAAACATTACACTAATTCCAAAACCAAATAAAGATAGTGCAAAGAAAGAAAACTACAGACCAATCTCCCTAATGAACACAGATGCAAAAATTCTAAACAAAATCCTGGCAAACTGATTCCAACATTGCATAAAAAGGATCATCCATCATGACCAAGTGGGATTCATCCCAGGGGCACAGGGATGGTTCAACATTCGAAGATGATTCTAATTCTTGGAGCTCAAGACCATGCCTCATAAGAAAGCAATGCAGTAACAATATAATTAAAAAAAAAAAAAAGAATTCATACAAGGTATCCAATGCCACAGATCTAGCACTTTAAAATATAAGTCAGTTGTTATTGTCATGCTCAGAAACTTTTATCATTTTTCATTCACACTTAGAAGAAAATCCATGCCTCTGCTATGCCGTACAAGCTTCCTTATGATCTCAAACCAAATTTTTCTCTAACTGTATATACTTACCCTCCAACTGCGAAGCCATCCTCAATTCCTACAACATGTGAAGCACACTTTGACTTCAGGGTTTTTGCACTACTTTTACTTGTGCCCCAAAACATTATGACCTCACATATTTACTTGATTCAATTTCTTACCTAATTAAATTCCCAGCTTGAATAATATACAGGAAGACCCTCCATATCTCCTCTAAAATGCCACAAAACTCCTACCCTTTAGCTGTAATTTTAACTTTCAAATGCATTGACTTTATATTACATATGTGTAGGTGCGGTGTATTTTTTTTTTCCCATAACAGTGGAAATATCAATAGGACAGAGACTCTGTTCTATTAATTTCTGTTTCCCTGATGCAGAACATGTATGTGTAGTACATAGTATATTATGGTTTATCAACTAACATTTATAAAAGGAAGGAAAAAGGAGAATGAAGGGAGAGTAGTGTAGGAGGAAATAAATTAGTGGTCATAAGTAGGATACAACTTCATAAGCATCTTGTTACCAATTTAAAACACTAAAAGAATTCCAAACAAAATAAAATGCACACACACACTATAGTTCTAATTAAGAAAAAATAAGACCTATGCTGACCATGACAGAAAGGAGACAAAAGAAATTCAAATTTATAAAACCAAAACCAAAATAAAACCAAAAACAGTGACTAGAAAGAGGTGACTGAAAACTGTGACCTGATGGAGGGGGTACAGGTAGGATAAACCTTTATTCCCATATTTCATGTCCAAATAGCTAAGAGATTGTTTACTTAAATGTAATGTGATCTACAAGACACATAGTAGCAAAATCTCCAAGTTCTCCACAAAGACAGGAAATTAAAGGTTGTTAAGGAGGAAAAAGCAGATAATCTATAAAGTTATATCCCAAAGGCTCTCATCTGACTTCTCTGAGGAAGCACTACAAAGAGAGAATGAAATGCTATATTCAAGATATTTAAAGATAAAACCTGCCAGTTGAAGATACTTTTATCTTGTAAGTCTCTCATTCAGATATGATGGAGAAAGTAATGTCTTCTCAGACAATAAAAGCTGAAGTAGTTTGCAATGAAATGAAAGAGAAGAATTCTCATATGTAATTAAAAAGGACACACAAATAAAATTAACAAAGAATAGATAAAATCTTGGAAGAGAAAATGAAGGTCAGAATGGTAATCAACCCTCATCTATCACCCACAATGTAAATAAACTGAATTCATAATCAAAAGGGAAAGAATCCCTGCTTGGATCTAAAAGAAAAATCCATCTTTCTGCTATCTCCAGGAAATGCACCTGAGCTCTGAAGATAAACACAAAGGAAGACAAGGACAGGTATACTTATATCAGACAAAATAAATTTTCAACTACAAAAGGTAACATGAGACAAGGATGGACATCACATAATCATTGAGGGAACAGTACAGCAAGACATAATACTCATGCTATATATACACACACACACACACACACACACATACACACACACAATATATATATATAAAACGCACCAAGGTAGTATCAAGATACATAAGATAATAGCAAATCTAAAGCAAACACGTTTGTGGTGGGGGAATTCAACATCCTACTTTCAACAGTAGACAGATCTACCATATAGGAAATGAATAAAGACAAAATAGCCTTAAACAGAGAATTAGATCTCATATGCTTAATAAACATTTATAGCGCAGTGTATACCTTCCTCCCCCCAAATAAAGCTTAGCGGAATGCAGGTTTTTCTAAAATGCATACAGGGAATTAGCTGCAGAGTTAAGATGGGAACTTCCTTCCAAAGAAGATATACAGATGGTCAACAGCCACATGGATAAACATTCATTATTATTTATGAAGGACATGCAGCTAAAACCACAATTAGAAATCACCTCAACCTGTGAGAATGACTCATACAAAAAGAAAAAAGAAGCATGGGCAAGGATCTGGAGGAAAAGGAACCTTCTTACACTATTGATGCGAATCTAGACTAGTCCAACTCCTATGGAAACAGTATGGCTATTTCTCAAAATATTAAAAATAGATATATCATATGATCCCACAATTCCAATGTATCTACCCAAAGGAATGCAAAAACACTAAATCAGAAGAAAATATGCAGTTCCATATTTATTACAGCATAGTAATAGTCAACCTATGGAAACATATTACCTAAAGACATTTGAGAGGATTAGGAAAAAATGGTATGTACTCAAGTATAAATAAAAAAAAATAAACTCTTGCCAATTGTGACAACATGGATGGAATTGGAGGGGATTATGCTAAGTGAAGTTAGTCAGGAGAAAGACATACACCAGATGTAGTCTCTTATATGTGAAATATAGAGAAATAAGTCAGTGTCAGATAAAGCCAAACCAATAATAGGATCTGCCCTGTAGTATTGAGGTTAAAAATGGGGGAGGGAGACAGGAAAGAGCCTAGTGGGGAGGGAGCACATGTGCTATGATGGAGGACTTTCAGTGGCTTTGTGGTAGGTGTTGTTTGGTATCATATACCTGAAGGGTGTGAGCCTAGATCTTTAAGTAATATACAACATTGCATGTCAATGTTACCACAATAAATTATTTTGCAAAACCACAAATACTATAAAAACAACCAACGATTCAGAGAAAAAATTTTCTCAAATCACATGGTCATCAGCTATCCTTTTATGCATATATAAAACATCACATTTGGGCTAAAATAAAAATATAACATTAATTTCATAATTTTAAACATTTCTGAGAATTTTTAATTTTATCCCCCTTAATTTGATTGCTCATCTCCAAGTTTGTATGTGTATTATGCTAAACATTTACTTGGAAGCCATTATATATATAATCACTATCTAGATTTGTATAAAAAGAAAAAAATGCCCCAGATGGTAGAAACTGTGTCTGAAAGATCCACTTTGGAAATTTTTGGAATTTTTAATAAGCTAAAATTTCTATTAAGTATATAAACAAAAAATAATCAGATAAAATCAAATGAGAATTAGTAGAATTTTTTCCACCTAACCATATTTCTTTTTCTTCCTTTCTATGCCACCACTCTAAATCAGTCTCCTCAAATTCCATTTGTACAAGTTTAGTAAATAACCCTTCAACTGCTTGTACTGTCCTTCTAAAGACTGATTTCAAATGGAAGACTATACTTTTAAAACTTCAGGTGTTACACTGCTTTTAGAATAAACCAGAGATTATTTAAACTAGCTTTAAATACACTCAATAATTTAATTCTACTATGCCTATTGAACATTATCTTTCACAATTTCTACAAAGAGGGAACAACTGTCTCTATTGTTCCATATAACCTAAGTAAATTAGGTTATTAAAATTAAAATTAAAAGTAAATTAAAAGCTCTTAACTCAAAATACAGTGATATAACAAATTCTCTCCAATTCCAGTGCATTACCTTTGAAAAGGTTTTATTTGTCATTCAGATTATATGGCTGTGGTGGTTCAACCATTACTTTGCTCCACCACACTGCCTCCCTGAGACCTGGCTTCTAGAATTGTTGTGTACATTCCAGGGTAGAGTTGTGCATGCCTCAGAGTCAAACCTATCATCCCTGGAAGGAGAAATGTCAACCAGTGAAAGACAGTCAGTCTTTTGAACAGTAGTACAGCTTTGAGCAAAATAAATTCTTTTTAAACAAACGTAAAATTACTCCAAGAGGATGCAAAGTTCCCAGGCATATTGTTCCTGAGGGCCCCACCATTTTAATGCAAGGAACAAATTCTGATCCAGTGATTTCTCTTTCTACTTTTCTCCTACCTCCATCTAGCACGGTTCTCAGCATTATATGTGAGCTTAAAGTTCCCAATTATGTTCGTAAAGTGAAACTTGGGGGGATAATTTTTCCTTCTTTTTTTTCCCCATCTTTCCCTGACTTCCTTTCTTCCTTCCTTATTAACTCTTCTCCCCACCCTATGAAAATCACTTCATCACTTCTAGAGATAAATGAGAGAAGGCATACTTCATAAACGGAGGCAAATATGATCACTGAATTCACTTAAACATAAAAGGTATAATCACAAAAATATATTCAGCTATAATATTTAATAAAGAAATTCAATGCAAACTGTGATCATTTGCTACATTTAAATGACTTCAAAAGTTTAAAAAAATCAGGATAGGATATAGGGCAGGATATAGGGGAGTATATGGTGTACAACAATAAATTATTGTAAACATTTTAGATGTCATTTTGGCAATGGATGTAAAACATTTAAAATATACATACATTTAAACTCCCAAAGCTAAAAGTAACTGCAGTATAGTTAACAAATTGTTGCAAGATAAATAATGATATTCACCTTACACAATTCGTGGGACTGAAAAATCACGACAACCTTAATGTCTGTAAAGACTAAAAATTAGAAATAATCTAATGACCATCATTAGGGTGTTGCCATTCAATGGCAGTTTATACAATCTTAGAAAAGTATATATTTGCAGCTCATTGTGTGTATATATCAAATTTCTAAGATATGTGAAAGTGGAAAAATATTTAATATGCTTATACATATATGATCACATAGATATAATTATATTCAAGGTATATCAATGTAGATAAGAGACTTCTGTATCTATGAGGTAGTGAACAGAGTGCTTATATCTGGAGTTTCATGATGAAAGAATTTTGCTTTTTATTTTTATATTTCTGGTGTTTGAACTTTTAAAGCATTAGTTTGATTTAAATATATTAACAGGGATTATTTGTGTGTGAAAGTTCTGAGCCACTGTTACTATTATTATTATTTTTTTTTACTTTTGTCTACCTTAAAAAAGATAGTGCTATTATCCTGTGGATTTCTTTTGTGTCTGTTGTAATTTCTCCTCTTTCATTTGTGATTCTGTTTATTTGAGTGTTCTCTCTTTGTGAGCTTTGCAAGGGGCTTATCAATTTTATTTATTTTTTCAAAGAACCAACTCTTAGTTTTGTTGATCTTCTGGATAGTGTTTTTGGCTTCCAGGTTATTTATTTCTTTTGGTTTTATTATTTCTTGTCTTCTGCTGGGTTTTGGCTTTTCCTGTTTGCTCTTTTTCTAGTTTTTCCATTTGAGAGATGAGGTTTTTTTCTTTGTATAACTTCTTGGTTTTTGATATGGGTCTGTGGTGCTATGAACCTTCCTCTTAGATATGCTTTTGCTGAGTCCCAGATATTTTGAAATGTTGTATCTTTTTTGTCATTTGTTTCCAAGTAGGTTTTAATTTCTTTGATTACCCATTCTCCCATTCTTCATTTAGTAGTATATTGTTCAGTCTCCATGCATTGGGCACTCTTCTTGCTTTCTCTTCCTTGCTAATTTCTAGTTTGCTGTCTTTATGATCTGAGAAAAAAGTTGGTATAATTTTAATTTTTGTATATTTATTCAAGTTTGCCTTGTGTCCTAATATGTGATCAATTTTAGAGAAGGATCCATGTGCATTTGAAAAGAATGTGTATTCTTTCCCTTGGGGGCACAGTGTCCTGTGTATATCTATGAGGTTCATTTGGTCTAGTTCTTCTTTTAAAGTTTTTGTGTCCTTGTTTAGTTTCTGTTTTGTTGATCAGTCCTTTGGTGAGAATGGGGTGTTAAAGTCTCCTACTACGTATGTGTTTTCATCAATATTTGTTTTCAGTTCTGCTAGTAGTTGTCTTATGAATCTTGGTGCTCCCTCATTTGGTGCATATATGTTGATAATTGTTATGTCTTTTTGGGGTTGTACCCTGAACAATTAGGTGGTGACCATCTTTATCCTTTGTCACTTTTTTTTTATTCTGAAATCTGCTTTGTCTGCTATGAGAACGACTACCCTGTCTTTTTTTTTTGGGGGGGGTTGCTTGTAGAATTGCTTTTCATCCTTTTACCTTCAATCTATGCTTATCTTTGGAGATTAAATGTGTTTCCTGGAGGCAGCAGAAAGTTGGGCTCTGCCTTTTGATCCAGTCTGCCACTCTGTGTCTTTTGATTAATGAGTTAAGACCAATAACATTTAGAGTGATTATTGATGTTTGAGGTTCTAGAGTTGGTTTTCTGGTAGACATTTTGAGGTTCCCTTGGTTTCTTATTATGTTCGTTCTATTTATTCTTCTGAGGGCTTTGGACTTGAGACTTCTTGCAAGATTTCTTGGAGTGGTGATTTGGTGGCAGCAAATTTCTGGAAACTTTGTTTGCCTGAGAAGATTCTAATTTTTCCTTCATAGAACAAGGACAGCTTTGCAGGGTAGAGTATTATTGGCTGGTTCTTTTTGTCTTGGACTTTTTTGAAGATGTGACTCCATTCTTTCCTTGCTTGGAGTGTCTCCAGAGAAATCTGAGGTCAGCCTAATGGGTTTTCTTTTGTAGGTTTTTTTTCTCTAGTCATTCTCATTATTTTTTCTTTATCTTGGGCTCTTGGAAGTTTTACAATGATGTGCCTGGCTGTATTTTTTCTTTCATTAAAGTAGATCAGTGTCCTTTTTGCTTCCTGTATGTCTATTTTCATTTTGTTCTTCAGGCTTGGGAAATTCTCTTCCATTGTTGGTTTAAAAAGTCTTTCATTTCCCATGTCTTTCTCATCTCCTGGGATTCTAATTATTCTTATATTTCCTTTCTTTAAAGTATCTGATAGATCTGATTTTTTCTTCTGTCTTTTTATTTTGTTTTTCTCTCTTTGTTTTTTCTATTTCTGTATCCTCTAGTGTGATGATTCATTCTTCAATTTCTTCTAGTCTGCTTTCATGTCTTTTCCCTGCATTTTTGAGCTCTTCTATTGCTCCTCTTATAAACTGTACCACCTTCAGTTTCTTATTTATTGTTTCAATATCATCCTCTGTTCGACAATGATCATGTTCATTTTGTTGCATTCTTTTTTATATTTTTCTACTTATCTTATCTCATTGAGTGCTTTTATCATGTCATGTCTGAATTCTTTATCTGTCATATTATACATTTCTTTGATGTCCTCTTAGTTGGTTTCAGGAGATAGTTTGTCCTTCAGTGATGAAGTATTTCCCTTTGGGAAAACAATTTGTGAAAATTTGGGAAAATTGTTTCCCTTTGGGAAAAATTGTTTTCCCTTTGGGGAAACAATAGCTTAAGTATTTGTATTTATATTTTTCTTCCTTCCTATGTTTTCTCTTTGAACTTGCTCTATGTATTGAGTAACTGCTGCTCTGGTATTAGTTGGCATATTGTCGTTTATGAGGTTGTGGTTATTCTGTTTTTGTGTTTGAATTATTTCTTGTTTCTGTGGGTTGTTTGGGGGGAATTAGTCCTTTCCTTGTCTGAACAGGTGTTGCACAGTAGCACCTGCATTTATTGGCTTTGAGGTCATCCCTGATATTCTGCAGATCCTCTCTGCAGTCTAGCTCTCTATGAGGCACTGGACTGTTAAATCTGAGTTTTTGCAGGAGACCTTATACAGGTGGAATCCTCTGATATGCAACCCCAAATTCCAAGTTAGTACCTGAAGGCAGCTTGTGATTTTTTTCAGGTTTGTGCCTGAGTTGCTATTGTGGTTAGTTTCTGTGCTTTCTATTCTTGTATTTGAATTACTTTGATGACATTGAATATTGAATTTTTTGTGTGCTGTTAGTGACTACTATGAACATTTATATGGAAACAAATACAATAACCTGGATGAGATGGACAGATTCTTGGAAAAATACAACCACACAAAATTGAACAAAGAAGAAATAGAGAATCTAAATAATCCAATCACAAGCAGTGAAATTGAAGCAATCATAAAAACTCTCCTTGAAAACAAGAGCCCAGGACCAGATGTCTTTACAAATGAATTCTACATGACATTTAAAGAGGAAATAACACCTACTCTATAAAACTCTTGCAAAAAATTGAGAAAGAATAACTCCCAAACACATTCTATGAAGCAAACATCACACTCACCAAAACCAAATAAGTACAGCACCAAGAAAGAAAACTATAGATCAATTTCCCTAATGAACACGGATCCAAAATTTTTAAACAAAATCCTAGCAAATCAAATCCAACAATGCATAAAAAGCATTATTCACTATGACCAAGTGGGATTTATCCCAGGGACACAGAATTGCTCAACATCTGGAAATCAATTAACATAATCCACCACATCAACAAGAAGAAAAACAAAAACCACATGATCATATTGATCGACGCAGAAAAAAGCATTTGACAAAGTTCAGCACCCATTTATGATAAAAGCCTTTGAAAAATTGGGGATCAAAGGAACATACCTCAACATAAAAGCCATCTATGACAAACCTACAGCAAACATCATCTTAAATGGGGAAAAACTAAAATCATTCCAATTAAGATCTGGAACCAGGCAAGGAAGTCCACTCTCTCCACTATCGTTTAATATTGTACTGGAAGTTCTAGCCAGGGCAATAAGGCAAGAGAAAGGTATAAAAGGGATACAAATAGGAAAAGAGGAACTGAAGCTAGCATTATATGCAGTGATATGATTCTTTATGTAGAGAACCCCAAAAAATCTACAGGAAAAACTTCTTGAAACAATAAAACAGTTCAGTAAGGTAGCCAGTTACAAAATCAACAGACAGAAGTCAGTAGCCTTTTTATACACAAAAAGCCAATAATAATAATAAGAAGAAGAAATTAAAAGCTATCCCATTTACCATCATACCCAAAACAATTAAATACCTGGGAATAAACCTAACAAAACACATGGAAGAACTATACAAAGAAAACTTTAAAACACTGCTAAAAGAGATAGAGGAAGACATAAGGAAATGGAAAAATATTCCCTGCTCATGGATTGGAAGAATTAACATCATCAAAATGACCATCCTTCCAAAAGCAATCTACAGATTTAATGCAATGCAATCCCTATAAAAATTCCAATGACATTCTTCAAAGAGATAAAACAAAAATTACAGAAGTCCATATGGAATAACAAAATACCTCAAATAGCAAAAATGCCTCCTAGCCAAAAAAGGAGAGAATGGAGGCCTAACTATTCCAGACTTCAAGATATAATACAAAGCCATAATAATTACAACAGCACGATACTGGTATAACAACAGACAATCAGACCAATGGAACAGAATTGAGTGCCCGGAAATAAAACCACACATATATAGTCAACTAATCTTTGACAAAGGAGGGAAAAACTTACATTGGAATAAAGACAGCCTCTTCAATAAATTGTGCTGGGAAAATTGGACTAAGACCTGCAAAAAAGTGGAATAAGACATCATCATACCATGTACAAAAACCAACTCAAAATGGATAAAAGACTTAAATGTCATATCTGAAACCATAACATACATAGAAGAAAACCTGAGCAAAACCATCCATGAATTACAATTCAGAAATCCCTTTCTGGAAACATCTACAGATGGCAAAAAAAAAAAAAAAAAAAAAAAAAAAAAAAAAAAAAAAAAAAAAAAAAAAAAAAAAAAAAAAAAAAAAAAAAAAAAAAAAAAAAAAAAAAAAAAAAAAAAAAAAAAAAAAAAAAAAAAAAAAAAAAAAAAAAAAAAAAAAAAAAAGGAAAACATGAACAGATGGGACTACATCAAACTAAAAAGTTTTTGTACTGCAAAGGAGACAACAGAAAAAACTAAAAGAAACCCATCTGAATGGGAAAAAAACTTTGCCCTCCACAAGAAGCCCAATTAAAAACTGGGGAGAACTAAAGACACTTCTCTGAAGGGGAATTACAAATGACCAAGAGGCACATGAAAAATTGCTCAATGTCACTAGTAATCAGGGAAATGCAAATCAAAACCACAATGAGATACCACCTCACACCAGTGAGAATGGCCCACATCAAAAACAAAACAAAACAGGCAAGAAGTGTGGCATAGATGTGGAGAGAAAGGAACACTCTTACACTGCTGATGGGAATGTAAACTGGTCCAGCCACTATGGAAAGCACTATGCAAATCACCCCTCAAACTAATGAAAATGGAACTACCATTTGACCCAGTAGATTATTCTGGGACTCTACCCAAAGGAGACCTCAATGTGGGTACAAAGGGACACCTGTGTCTGGATGTTTATTGTAGCACTATTTATAATTGCAAGGACATGGAAACAACCCAAATGTCCCAAAACACATGAGTGGATGAAAAAGACATGGTATATATACACAATGGAATATTACTCATCAATTAAAAATGACAAATTAGATGAATTTATGATAATATGGATGCACCTAGAAGAAATCATATTAGCAGAAACAAGTCAAAAAGAAAAAGACAGATACCAAATGGTTTCACTATTATGTGGCACATGGGAAAGATAAACAAAAAGCTATGAAGAAAAGTTAAAACAAGCTAACAACCAAATTGAAGTACACAACTTGGGGTAGGGGGTGGAACAGAATGGGAACAGTCGGGAAGGGTAGAGGGGGTGAATCCTGGGGATTACAAAGATGTGAAATTTATATATAAATAAATTATTTGATTATTTAAAAAAATCAGTGTTATAAGAATAGAAGTAGGTTCTTTATTTTGTCTGTTTGAAGAATACATTCTCATTTTTAAAAATAAACCTGCGACAGAGGGAAAAAAACTACTACAAAAAGAAAAATGAGCATAGAACCTCATTCCCAAAACCACAGTCTTTTAAAAATATATGATATTCAGTATAATAGCATCAGTCAAGCCACCCTCTTGTTAAATAAATGATAGTCAGGAAGGATGACCATTCCTATTTTTTATTTTTTGATTTACCTCATCAATAGAGATGGAATGTGGGCTGGTAGTGCAGAATATGAATAATATTTTCAGATGACTGTTTTAAATCTATATATGCTCATTTATGTGCATGTAGGTTTTATTGCTTTTACAAATGTTTTGCGAGAAAGTCATCAGAGGGATTTGTGCACACTTACAAATGGTAGATACTATGGTATAACCTTAAGTATTGGCAACCATTTCTTGAACTGTTTGTCCATGTGTTAGGAAGGTGTATTCTCCAACATTTAACCTAAGAAATCCAATCTATTTCAATGCATCACAGTTGTCATATCACCAATTTAACTTCACTCCCTGTGATTAAAAGTAATAATCCAGCATTCTTGGGTCATATACAGTGTTGTAAGCCAATATTATTTCAATAAGAAAGATTTTAAAAATAATTTCAGAGTCACAGTAGTAGTAAAAATAATTTTAAATTCAGGGAAAAATAAAAGTAATAAGGGTTTTGGTCATTTTCAAACTGTCCCTAGAGGGACAAGATATTAACTGTTAGTCTTCAAGACAATAATATAAATTTTGATTATAAATTATTTTCCAGAAAAACAGTATTAGATAGAATTGGTAAACTAAAGGGTGATGATATTAATTGATAAAAATAAGGATAATTTTGGTAACTTTTCATTAATACATTCTTGCCTTTATTACAAAGTACATTTGATTTCTGTCTGACAAATGAATTCACTTTATTGTAATAAATAATCCTTATTGTGTTTACCTTTATCATTTGCTTGCTTTTGTTACTATCCCTTTATCTAAAACAAGTGAAAAGGTAATTAGAATAACAAAATTATTTTAGGTTTTGCACCACGCTGACAATGAATCCACAGAGCTCATTGTTTTGCCAAATTAAAATGGTGGTTAAGAGAAACATATTGAATTAGGATTGGTGGGAATACAGCCAGACATACCCTCTGGGTAAAGGTGACCACCACCTGAAATCCAGAGAATGTTAATGAATGAAGATAATTAGGAATAATATTGTACACCTTGTTTGGTTTGGAACATACGGTTGTGATTCTACAATGCCAATAAAATAAGGTTTCTGTCTGCAGATATTTTGGTTTTCACTCAGAAGCATTAGCTCCATGTGAATCACAGAAACATAAGAAGGGTTTTTGCTGCACCATGCTGACAGAATTCACTGCAGAGGCTGATATTCTAAACAAAATATCAGGATCAGGAGTTGTATGGAATTAAATATCATGCATCAGGAGTTGCATGGAATTAAATTTTAATCTGATGCAGAATTGCAAAAACAATTTGAATACTTATACTATTTCTAAAGCCCATTCTTTGGTGTGGTCATAAATATGAAATGCTAACAAACATCAGGAGTCAATTGACAGAATATTTTCCATGAAATTATCTGAAGTTTCTTCAAAAGCATATGAAAAAAATGGTTTTATGACTGATTACTATTAGTCATGAATAATTTGTATTAATAAGTACAGGTCTTTCTCTGCATGTTCTCCTACATGGATACACACATGTAGGAGAACAAATTAGCTCTTTCATTTATCTTACTGAAAACAACAAAGTGAAATAGAAGCCCACTTCCTCCCCTTGTATGCCTCTTTTCGTCATCCTGAAATATAATGCCTTCTTCCCTTCCACATACCTGCCCCAGCACTGCTCATTCTGTCAAACCCTAATAAAATATCACCTTGAAATTACATTATGAACCCCAGTTCTCAAATCACCTCTGCATTATCAAAACTTTACTAGTTTTTTGACTCAGATTTTCCAAGTTGGCCCTCATTAAAGAAAACAAGCAGGTTTTCCATTCAGTAATAACCAAAAAAATAGGTGAAAGATTTAACCTACTGATCTTCCATATTAGTTTGTTTCTGTTGTGATAATGCTGCATAGCAGACAATGATCACTTTTTTTTAATTCATAGATCTATGGATCAGCTGAGGTGTTCTCATTGGGAGCGAGAGGGACTTGGCACTTGGTCCTGGAAAGGGTAAGATCTACTTTTAATTTGTTCTGGGACTAAAACTAAAGAGACAATGGTTTCTTGGACATATACTTCAAATGCCAATTAGGGAACATAAGAAGACAAGGAATATTCTGTAAACACATTAAAGCCTATGTTCACATAGTATCCTCAAGTATTTCTTTCACAAAAGCAGTTTCCATGAACAAGCTCAATATGAACTTGGTAATGAAGTATACCATGAGTGTACTACATGGTTGCATGGCAGGAAAATAGTGAAAACCTGAAGTCTACATAGCTTCTGAGGATCTACACTTGCCCTGTATTGGGAGTTTACTAAAGATAATGCTTTATCTTAAGAAGCAATAGAATTTACATTGGTCTGAAATGTTGGCAACTCTGAGAAGCAACAGAAGTAATTTAGTATCCTACAAATCGCATTCAATAAACCTTCCACCATTTCTTCTTTATCAATCAATAAAGATAAAAGCTAGTGCATTATTTTAAATGCTTTCCATATATTAATGCAATGAATTATTTTTACAAGTGCACTATCACTAAATCAATGACTATTCTATTGCCGTTTGCCAGATTAGCAAACTGAGGCATAGAGAGATTTACCAATTTTACCATTTAAGTGCCTACTGTGTGTACTCTAGCTTCATATCTGTGCTAATTAGGAGACTGAATATACATATTTACAGTAGCAACTTGCTCAGGAAACCTACCTATCTACAGTAACTTGTGTAAGTCACATTTACATGAAGTCATACTGCTGTCTCTAGTACCAGAAAATCAGAGACCATGTAACAATCAGTCCCAAGTGACAATGTCTTGACAACTTCCCTAATTTTATACTCACTCTGAATTTAGAACTAGCCAGAAGAATTTAAATATGTACCCCAAATAATCACATAGGATACCCCTCTTGTCCTTTGCACATCTACAGCTTCCCCATGCTAATAGGCTCCAATCAGGCATGCCTAAGCCCTCCATTTATTGCTACAAACCTCTTCTATTCCTGTGCATGCCAAACCATAAATGATAGGGCTGACTCTCCTTTTATAGGAAACTTGGAACACCTTAATTTTCCCATAAAGTAGTCTTTATTTCCACATAACAAGAACATTATTTACTGTATCAAATATGATCAAATTTATACACATTCAACATAGATTTGAAGACTGTAGCTAATACTACTGAAAGCTCAATAATCATCTCTTTTCAGTACATAATTTTGGTAATATGGCCATGTTAATACTTGCTATTTGGAGAAATATGTGACTATAGAAAGTCCAATTTTATGCTAATTGCCATAACCTCGCTAATAATACAATAATAGTAATAAAATAAGTTATTTGAGTAAGTACTTATTACATCTATAATAGAAAAACAAATTATAATGTAACTTTGTTGTACTCTAATCATATGAGCTGATTACTGGAATTACCTTCATTTTTCAAAAGGGAAATTAAGAGGTTACATCATTGCTAATGAGTATTACACAAGCAAAGTATTACACATCATTTCATAGTGAGTATTACACAAGCAAAGTTTACTTCGGACAGAATAACTCCAAATTTTAACTATCTTTAGTTTATACTTATCTCAATATCTAGCATACAGTGAAATTCAAATTAAGATACACACACACACATACACACACACACACACATATATATATATATATATATATACATATACACACACACAAAATGAATTAATCAAGAACCACAAATCAGTATAATCTTCAGTGACTATTAATCCTAAAATAGGCCAGGCACGGTGGCTCTTGCCTGTAAGCTTCAGCCTATGAAGTGACCGGGGCTAGGGATCGCGGATCGAGTCCCGCCTGGGGCCTGTAGCGAGACCTACTTCCAAAAAAATAGCTGGGCGTAGTGGTGCACGTCTGTAATCCCAGCTACCTGGGAAGCTGAGACTGGGCATTGCTTGAGTCTGTGGTACCCTGGGCAACGAGAGCCTGGGGTTCCACAGGCAAAAAAAGCGAGACCTAGTCTCAAAAAAAAAAAAAAAAAATCCTAAAACAAATTCCTCAAGTTGCATGGGACTTGTTAAAATCTTCCTCAGGTCCTTTATTTTTCTAAACTTATTATTTGTGTTTATCTGCATTTAGATAGACAGGGAGAGACAGAGACAGAAGCAGAGAGACAGACAGACAAACAGATATCCATGCTTTTTGAGTATCTGCATCATGCCACTTCACTTCAGTAGTTATTCTAGAGACAGCATGTATTGTGGGAATGGCACCAACACATTTTTTCCTGGGGAATTGCTTTGTACAGGCTGTGGATTTCTCACATCATTTTCTTTCCCCACATGTTAATATATCTTAAGGTTTTGTATGTTATTTGATATGATTTCTGTTACATGGTAGTTACGTGGGTTTTGGCTCTAGAAATATTTAAAAATACATACAAATTAATGACATCATTTCTTTGTATATACCATCTTGTTGATCTTACAAAAATATTCTTTAAAAAATTATACTTTCCAATAGCAGGGGAAACCTGCATATGATAATATGTTAAGAGTATATAATCATTTATGCTTTTCCTCCATGTTCTCTGTTTCCATACTGTGAGCCCTCAACCAAAGCTGGAGAGAAGCAAATTCAGGGATCTGTGATAACCACTTGCTTTTGTGTCTGGTGAATCTGCCAGTGAACTCCAACAGCAGTAATACCTACCTCTCACTTCACTAAATGCAAAGACCAAAGATAGCTTTATTAAACAGTCAGCAAATCTTGGCTTAACACTGTGCATGTGTGAAAAACAAAGACTAGAGGTGACTGCTTCACAATCAAATCTCATGAGAATATTCGTATCAATCTCTTTTCCAATTCTTCATCAGGAGAGGTAAGGAAATATTAACCTTGATATGTTAGAAAGCACATTTATTTTCCTCAAAGTGCTTGAGTCCATTGTAAGGAAACAATTAAATTGTAAATTCCAATAAATTTAGTTGATAAATACCCACCCAATGAAAAGAGGTATTCATTCAAAAAAACATTATTTTCAATTAAAAATATCAGGAAAGAGAAGATATGATTTACAATTACGAAAGATGACTAGAGCTGTAATTAAAGACAAAGGAGAAAAGATATTGCATTCTTAGAGAGCAGCATGGTCTAAGAATGCAGTGAAAAAGATGTGTAGTGGTCTATGAGAATAGCCTTGTAGAATTTATGCAAGAAAATATGGGTCCTCATTTCTGCTATACCTTCAATATACATGAAAGAATGTTTCATCTTTTGTGAATGATCAAAGAATAATGGGAAATAACACAAGTGCTTATTTTGAAACCCAAACTTCCAAATGGCAGTTCTACAATTTACATTTTTAGGGGATGAGTTATCATGACTAAATGCCATTTTTCTTCATATGTGATGATATCTGTTCGTGTGATAACACGACATTTTTTAAATAACACATTGTACCATTCTGCACTGTTCCAAAGAAATATGCCTGCTGCCCACCCCATTTCTTTCTTGATACCTCAATGCTTTCCCCCAATAAATTATGCACTCTTCCAAGGAATTATGCTGTTTTTTTTTACTTAAAAAAAAAAAACAAACATGAAAAATGTAATCTGTCTAGCAACTATTAAACTACTAATCTTCCTTTTGAAGACTCATGAGTAAGTTTATAGTCCATATATCATAAAAGTGGGAGAATTTTTTTCACCTTAATGTTTTTCTGCCATTTGCAAACACACTGACATTATTCCTTTTGTAAGCCTTTTTACACTTATATTTTCTACTTGGGTTATAACATTTCTCACATCAAACATCTCCTGATCATTATCTTCAATTCTGTTATTGGAATTTATTTTCAGTCACTGGCACTTACACATCTTAGAAATGGAAAATCTACAAGTTATTTAAAAAGACCTGTAGTTGGGGATTAAAACGCTTCTCAGTGCAGTTACTAGAAAACCAAAGTTAGAGGTTGTGTCTTCCATTCAGACAACCTGAGTTATCCTAGGTCTAGTTTATCATTGTCTATGTAAAGTTTCATTCAACAATTATCATGGAAAACTTATTTTTTTGAAAAGAAATCATGCCTAGTATTGTGAAGGTAGAAGAATGGGGGAAAAAAACCTATTCTTAAAAACATAGTGTAACATACAACCAGATCCTAATTGCATTATACAGTGATGGGAACTGTGAAAAAATATGTAAAGAACTATGGGAGTTCAAGTAGAGACGGATCATTTCTCACAGGCCAATGTCTTTCTTGGTAAACAACAACATTGTTTTATCTCTCCTCATGGTTCAACAGGAAGTACATTACAATAAAACTACATATCCAGGTGCACTGCCCTGTAGAGAATTGTTTGACATTATCTGTCATTGTCAAACTCTCATTGTACCTGATGCCAAGCAAATACAAATCATCAGAGATTAAGTTCAAGGTTTCACTTCTGCTCATATTGCTTATACCCATTCCATACACTTGGGTAATTGCAGAGAAATAACCTAAAATACTTCAAAACTTCCTTTTTACTATGATATTCTAGTTCTAATATTGTGTCATGAATCTTAAGTTGTCTTGACTAAACATCACTTTACTGAGCATGAAATGTGACTATAATTTTGAGAGTAACTGGAAAAGTAAACATGAACTTACTAGATACATTATTCTAAAACTGAAATGCTTAGCAATCGTGGAAATCTCCAATAGGAAATGCAAGAGTCTACGAATTTGTGAAATTCATCACCTAGTCGTTGAGATTTCCTTAAACTTGACTTTCATTATTTCTGTGTTGCTTTAAATTATATATCTATGTTATAAAATATCCTCCATTTTTTTCCATTTCAAATTTTCTAGTTAATGAAAAGTAATTAATATTATAATAGCTCTGTTACTAGATGTCCAAATTATCCTTTTTATTAGTTATTTTAATTTGTTCAACATGTATTGGGATACTGATGATAAGTTGTCCAAATTTTAATTTAAATAGGCTATAATCTGCTTAGGAGAAAGAACTGCTTCAACTGGTAATAAAATTGCAATAATTTAATATTTGTGTCTTGGTGAGTGATTAATTACCTCTTGTTTACCTATCATGATCATTTAAAATAAAAGCCTACTATGGTTATTATATAACATCATAATGTACAAAACTTAATTTTTTCGCCTTTATCCTAGCCTTGAGATAAATAAGTATAAATAAATGATCACTACTAGAGCATTAGTTAACACCTGTATATTGCCACATAATTACCATTTCTTTCTTTTTTTTTTTTGTGATGAGAAAATTTAAGGTTCTTTGAATTCTCAATTTTCAGGCCTATGATACAATAGAAACTATAAATATTAATCATAGAAAGTATGGTATATATTAGATTTCCAGGACCTATTAATCTTACAACTGGAAGTTTTTACCTTTAACTTTAATCAATATTTTTTCTTTTTATCATTCTCCAGTCCCTGGTATTAACATTCATGTTTCTGTATTAATTTAGTTTTTTTGGATTCCACACATAAATGACATCATATAGTTTATTCTTTGTATTATTAGACTTGGTTTCATGACCTCAGGCTGACCAAACATATTGTCACACGCTATCTTTCTTTTTCATAAACATATAACATTTTTGTTCATTAATCTATCAATATGTATTTAGGCTGTTTTCATATTTGGGCTATTCTTAATAAGTTCACAATGAACAGGTTAGCTATGTCTCAATAATTGTTTATGTTTCTTTTGCATATATAGCTAGAATTGGGATTGCTAGATCATAAGGTAACTATTTTGAAATTTTTTGCTGAGCCTCCATACTATTTTTCATAGCAAACTTAAAACCTTACATTCCCAGCAAGGGTTCCCTTTCTTATATCATTATCAACACTTACTATTTCATTATTTTGTTGACAGCTGTTCTAAGTGTATCTCACTTGACTTGCATTTCTCTGATGACTATTGATGAGGAGCATCCTGTATGCGCCTGTTGGCAATTTGTCTTTTTGAAAAAATGTCTATTAAGTTTCTCCACTCATTTTTTTCACTGAATTTCTGATTGTCATTGTTAAAGAGATTTTCTCTTTACATATTTTGGATATTAGTCTCATTTCAGATATATAATTTGCAAGTATATTTCCCCACTCTGCAATTTGCCTTTTCATTTTGGTTAGGATTTCCTTTGATGCACAGGCTTTTAGTTTGATGTTATTCTACTTGTTAAGTTTGCTTTTGTTATTAGAATTTATCACCCATGCTTACTCTAGGAGTTTTACAGTTACGTATGTTATGTTCAAGTATTTAGTCCATTTTGATTTGCTTAGGATTTTGTACTCTCTCTCTCTCTCTCAATCTGTGTGTGTGTGTGTGTGTGTGTTTAGAGTAAGACGGATATTTGGGTACCAAGTATTGTTTTGTTTTTTAATACCATTTAATGAAGAGACTGTGTTATCTACATTATGTGCTCCTGGCTTCTTTGCTGTAAATTAATATATGCATGGGTTCATTTTTGGGGTCTAAATTTAATTTTAATTGATCATTTTGTAAGTGTAATGTGCTTTCCATAGTTTTGTTCAAATGTCAATGCCTCTAAACCATTCTGCACATGTTGTGAAGGTGGGAGTAACATTTGGGATATTTTTTTATTCTCATGAAATTACTATAATAGACAGAAATATGGGAAACAATTTATTTCAACAGACATAAATTAATCAGTTTCTTGCTATATGCTGCATAGAAAACATGTTTCCTATGGGAAAAAAAATGACCCCGAGGGAGCTCAGCATATATTGAGAGTTATTTTTTCCAACAGTAACATAAAATGCTTCTATACATAGAAAAACTCTGTAATAACAAGGAGAAAAATGTTTTTGATACTTTGTATAATACTGAGAAGTAACAAAGGTCTAAGCTATATGTACTGTTTGACTAAAAGCTGTTTACATAGACTTCAAAATTATGGTAATATATAATCCTAAGGGTTCTTTTTTTCTTAAATTTATATTTTAAACAACAGCTAGGCACATTTTATGAACTGCATCACTAAGAAACCATCTGCACATTTTTATATAGGCCACTTATATTTGGTTAAATTTGCCAGCTGCTAAGCTATGTTTTCTCAAATCATTGAAGGGTATCTCTTAAGACCTAAAATCTCTGTGGTTGGGGGTGAAAGACACCAAATACTTGTTACTGCTTTGACACGTGTTTAGAGAAAATAAAAATGTAATGCTGTTTAAGGGGTTGTATTTATATGTAGCTAAAATACTACATAGACATAGAGGGTTGTAGACAATTATCCAAATGATGATGTTACTTCTACACCATCAAATGCTGGTGGGCCAAGCATATCTTTCACCTTGATTCATAGATGATATTTGGTAAAGAAACACACTTGAGTGTTCTTAACTGGCTGATTACTGGGGGGAACTAATAAGGCTCATAATTTTGTTTAAAGTTAGTCTAGGCCACAAGAATTACTCTTAGCATAACTTGTTCTTGTATTTGCCTATGAACTAAAAAGACAGTGGCTATCAGATGACTTAGCTCTTCAGATTGCTTTTCAAATGTAATTCTCTTATTCAGGGATAAAAGACTATGAGGCACTTCTGTAAGTTACTATATCAGGTTTTTCTGAGATCAGAATCCTGAACTTGTAGCTCAGTCCCATATGATTTCTTCCTTTTTCTTTTTTGCATGTGCTAAGTAAATTCAGGTTTCCGCAGGGGTAAATATTTCCAAGTTTTTAGTTCAGATGTGCTCAGGGTAGTCCTCAGTGAAAATTCAATCTGAGAATTCTTTTAAGATACTATTTTATCTTTTCCACCTTTATTATGCTTTATCATTTCTAATCAGTGCTAATATTGTCTTTGGAACTAAATTGTTGTATCTGTTTATTTATGATGGCTAAACAGCAGCAACCCTAATAAGCAACCTATTAAAAAATTATGTAATCTATATTGTGTATTTTTTTCTGAATTATTTGAAATTATATTGCAGCTTCAAAATAATTCATGGTGTGCTTCCTAAGAAAAAGGATGTTCTCTTACATAATTGTAAATATCAGTAAAAGAACAATAGTGCAACATAGACACACTTTGCTTATCATGTTTGAAGATACTGTGTTGCACAGATAGTACTTTTCATAAAGTGGATGTTTGTGGCAAGCTTGCACTCAACAAGTCTGTGGTGTTTTTTTTTTTTTTGTCCTAACAGCACATGCTCACTTTGTGTTTCAGTGTTACATTTAATGAAGGTATATATATATACACACACACACACACACACACACACATTATTGTACATTTAATAGATTAGAGCATATAATAAACCTAGCTTCTATAAGTTCTGGGAAACCAAAATATTTGTGTGATGTGCTTTATCATGATATTCACTTTATTGTGGTGGCCATGAGACTTTCATAGCATGTCAATACTATCATCTACACCTAGGACCTTCAATTTCAGCACATTTTCCTGGTAATAGTATTTATAAATGGTATTTATAGCCAACTTCCTCCCATCTCCTTAAGATACAGGGTAAGACCCAATTCAGGAACATTCTTTGCACTTAGCTGTTAGATTTCTTTTTCATTCCAATTACCTGGAATATTTTTGAAGAACACAAA
>PVHY01022880.1:0-21761 GCA_004024945.1 Uropsilus gracilis | reverse complement strand
ATCCACAGAAAGATTACTTGAAATAATAGACCAGTTCAGTAAGGTACTTGGATACAAAATCAACACACAGAAGTCAGTGGCTTTCCTATATGCGAAAAGACAAGTAGAAGAAGAAGAAATCAGAAAAACCATCCCATTCACCATCGAACCAAAAAAAAATTAAATACTTGGGAATAAACCTAACAAAAAATGTTAAAGATCTATACAAAGAAAATTTTAAAACGCTCCAAAAAGAGATAGAAGAAGACATAAGGAAATGGAAAAACATTCCCTGTTCATGGGTTGGAAGAGTTAATATTATCAAAATGACCATCCTACCAAAGGCAATCTACAGATTCAATGCAATTCCAATAAAAATTCCAATGACATTCTTTAACGAGATAGAACAAAAATTACTGAAATTCGTATGGAATAACAAAAGACCCCATATATCAAAAGGCCTCCTGACCAGAAAAAAGGAAAATGGAGGTATCACAATTCCAAACCTCAAACTATACTACAAAGCCATAATACTTAAAACAGCTTGATATTGGTACAAAAACAGACAATCAGACCAATGGAACAGAATTGAGAGTCCTGAAATAAAACCACACATATATAGTCAACTAATTTTTGACAAAGGTGTGAAAAAGCTACTTTGGAACAAAGACAGCCTCTTCAATAGATGGTGCTGGGAAAATTGGACTAAGACATGCAAAAAAATGCACCAAGAAAACTCCCTTAACCCATGTACAAAAATCAACTCAAAATGGTTAAGAGACTTAGAGATCATACCTGAAACCATAGCATACATAGAGGAAAACTTGGGCAAAACTCTCCATGAACTACAGTTCAGAAATCCATTTCTGGAAACATCCACAGATGGCAAAAAAAAATGAAGGAAAACATAAACAGATGGGACTACATCAAACTGAAAAGCTTCTGTACAGCAAAAGAGACAACAGAAAAAACTAAAAGATCCCCAACCGAATGGGAAAAAATCTTTGCTCTCCACATGAGTGACAAGGGTTTAATAACGAAGATCCACAAGGAACTCACACAACTAAACAAAAGCAAAACAAAATGCCCAATCAAAAAATGGGGAGAAGAACTAAAAAGACACTTCTCCAAAGATGAAATACAAATGGCCAACAGGCACATGAAAAATTGCTCAACATCGCTAGTAATAAGGGAAATGCAAATCAAAACCACAATGAGATACCACCTTACACCAGTAAGAATGGCCCACATCCAAAGAACAGGCAACACAAATTGCTGGCGAGGATGTGGAGAGAAAGGAACACTACTACACTGCTGGTGGCAATGTAAACTACCTAAACCACTATGGAAAGGGGTGTGGAGGACCCTCAAGCTAATGAAAATGGAACTACCATTTGACCCAGCAATTGCTTTTCCGGGAATCTACCCAAAAGAGACCTCAATGTGGGTACAAAAGAACACCTGTACCTGGATGTTTACTGCAGCACAATTTATAATTGCAAGGTCATGGAAACAACCTAAATGCCCCAAAACAGAGGACTGGATGAAAAAAATGTGGTATATATACATGATGGAATATTACTCATCAATTAAAAATGACAAATTGGACGACTTCATAACAACATGGATGCATTTAGAAGAAATCATATTAGCAGAAACAAGACATAAAGAAAAAGGCAGAAACCAAATGGTTTCACTAATGTATGGGATATAGTGGAAAAAAAATAAAATTAAAATAAAATAAACAAATAAAAGCCTTGAGGAAAGTCAAAATAGCTAAGCACCAAAATGAAATGCACAACTATGAACAGGATGGATGGGGGGGAAGGGAGGGAGGGAGGGGGGGCAAACCCTTGAGATTACAAAGTTGTGAAATTTATATATAAATAAAAATATATATATTAAATAAAAAATCAACACACAAAAATCAGTGACCTTCTAATATGCAAAATCAGTTAGAAGAAGAAATTAACAAAAAAAAAACACTCCATTGACACTTGCACCAAAGAAAATTAAATACCTGGGAATAAACCTACCAAAAGAAGTAAAGGACCTTAATATGTAAAATGATCTTAGTAAAAAGTCATGGGTTTTCCTTTTCATTATTGCACCTACCTACAAAATATGGTACATTTGTGGACAAACAGCAAAGGTTCAATATTTGCTTTCATAATTGAAATAGCCAATTCCAAATCATTCTTACCCTTGACTACCCTTTTAAAGTTTAATACTCTCCTGGAAGCCCTTCACTTAGCACAGTTATGGTCAAAGAATAGACATTTTACTAGCACCAGATTCAATAAACCAATCTTATTATCTGCCTCTAGGTTTTTGATGCCACCAACACTACTAAAGAAGGATGGTAATTGATTTTGCAATTTGCTAAAAAAAACATGGTTATAGGTACAATAACACATCTACTCTTATATAGACCTTACTTTTTCACCGCAAACCCCAAAGAAATTCAAAGCAGGGAATTAAGAGCTACCAAATCAATTACCATAACCTCAACATTTTAATATGGCTATATGGTTTTCTAGGTCACAGTTAGATGCAGCAAACCAAAACAGGATAAGAGAGATGGCATTTTAGGTAATGGGAGATGATTTTTGAAAGTCTAATGAGGAAACAGTGGAGAGAACCACTACCAAAAAAGCATAGTAAGAACTAAAAACCAGTAAAATCACAAAGCAAAAAGGTGAGAGCATTCAATTTAGAAACAACATGCCTTATAAAATTTGAAATCTTGAAAACACTCTATGAAAATGTTATCAGAGATGCCTGAGGTTACTGAGTGATTGAGAAAAGGTCATACTGTGTTTGACACTTACAGAACATAATTTTCTATTGGAAATCTCCTCTTTTCTCTTATGCACCTTTTTCATTGGGTCCATCTGTAATGACCCTTCCATCATTGCAGAAAACATCTGGGTAAGGATTGACAGTAGGAAGTAGGAAGTACCCTTCCTACTTAATTTGCTTCAGACCTCCATGAGATTAAAGGAGGTGTTGTTTCCAAAGTGCCCCCCATGCCTATATGTAGTATATCCTAAATTTCCTTGCTTACAATGATCTTATAAATTAAACTTATCTATCTATCTATCTATCTATCTATCTATCTATCTATCTATCTATCTATCTATCTATCTATCTACCTATCTACCTACCTAAAGTCCTTAATCTGTGCCAAGCAATAAACTTGACTCTCTTTGATTTTTCACAATAGACCTGCATGTTAAGAATCATTTCTGTGTTAGGAAGAGAAAGCTGTGATTCCAAGAGACTATCTAGCCTATCAAATATTTACACAGCTATAAAAAGATAGAGCTGGAACAAAGTCGCAGGTTTGTGTGCCTTAGAGACTTTTTATTCTGCCCTGCAATTTATTTATATCAGAAGTATGACTGCTATTAAATCCTAGGCATATGAATTTAAACTAGCTCATTGACCGACCACATTTTATAGTCCCCTATTTTATCAAATTACTAGAGCTTGGAAGAGACCTTAAAGGTCATATCCTTCAACCCTCAATCAAATACTTGAAATCTCAGTTAAATATTTGTATAATTTTTTTCTTTATACCTCATCAACTAGAGACTCATTTTCATCAAATGGAACAAAATCAAGTTGAACTCTTCCTCAATATAATTTCAACACATTTGTCTTATGTATGTATCTTAGGTCATAGAACATGGCCATTCTCTCTCTTTCCTTTTCATCCACCCATGCTATATATTCATTTATTGATTCAACAGAGATCAAATATCTGCACATTGGCTGGGCTATAGTGGGTATTCGATAGATAGAAATGCAAAGAGGAGAATCCTGCTGTTGAGACCACAGTCTAATAAGAGACTGTTTGACAAGTATGTAACTATAACTCAGTGAGAAAATTGTTGAAATGAGGGAAAAAAGATATGGTAGAAGAACAGCATTGCATACCTAACCTTGCACAGGAGGGTAGGTGTAAATTAGAGTATATTTGTCCATGAAGGTAATAGCAAATACTAAGTATAGCATCTCAGAGACTATTTATAGCTTAAATTAGCTAAAGCACAATTTGTGGAGAAATATAGGAGCAATGGAAGATGAGGATATAATATAATTGGGGGCCCAATAATGACAAGTTATGAATCACCCACTTTATAAAATTATACTTTGCCCCCCAAAATATGACAACACAGGAAAGAGTTTTAATCACGGAAACACCATGGTCAAATGTGCATGTTATAAATATCCTACAAGCAGTAAATATGGGGAATATATCAGAATTAACAAGATTGTAGAAAGAGTAATTAGTTACAATGCTATAGTGGTTTGGTGTCTACTGAGAAGTAGGGAATCATATAAAAAGGGACACATCTTAGAATGCTTCCCAGATTACTTTTATGTTCAGGTGACTGAATAGATGATATTCAGATGATAGAGAATATGAATCCCACTGATATTGTGAATACTAGAAAAGGTAGATATCAAGATATTAAGATATGTCAATCCTTCATATATCTAAAGACATCATGCCATGTTCTTCCAGTAAACACCAAACATGTGTAAGCCATTATGACCATGGTTAAGACTTCTTGTTCACCTTCTTCAGTCAATTTCACATCACAATTTCTGTTCTTCCTATAGCTGTTCTTCTTAGACAATGTGTGCTCTAGAACTAAATTTAGTGTAACAGAGCTCATCTGGCCATATAAAACTAAGGAATGGGGATTTGCACAGTACAGTCCATAAGTTGATTCTCTACATTTGGGAAAGACCTTTTTGTCAAGTCTCAATATCCTCATCTTTATTATGAAGAATGTTGTATTCAATGACACTATGGGATCTTCCAAAGGACACTGCCATCTTGCCTCCTGTGATTTATCCGATTTCTTGCAACAAGTAAAACTTGGCAGCCTTAATTATATAGACTATGACTAGGAAAAGGTTCTGGAAGACTTTCTAAGGATAATCCAGTACTGTGAAGTCAACTACCAACCCTTGGATGATAAACTAGACAGGTAAGAGCCCAGAACCCCCAAAGTCCAGGTCTGGACATTTAACCACTGTTTTGATATCCAATAGGACTTGAGGATATGTGTTCCCTCCTTGGGCCTCTAATTTGTCCTTCCATTCTGGGTCTATGTAAATGTATATGTATATAGGGAGTCTAACTTGGTGATTTGTCTCCAAGGGCCCTCTCAGATGTGATTACCAATGAGATGGTGATTCCTCTATATGCAAAGTATTCATGAGAGAAGTGAAGTCATGGTTTCCTGAGAAATATGGACAGATTAGGATTCTGATCTCTTGGGAAAAATTCCTCCTTCATGTAATTGCTGCTATGATCTAGTCAAAATTATTATTCATTCATGGATGACAATTTGTTTTTCAAACATATTCACTTTAAGTTTCACTGAATTCACTTTGGCACTCCTGTAAATAAGGCTGAAATAGGTCTTATGATTATAATTTTCAAGGGAAGGTAACTGAGTCTCCAAGAAAAGAAATCTCTTTCCCAAGCTCCTACCACAAGCCATGGATACAGCTATGATTCAAACCACATATTCTGTCTCCTGGTCAGCAATGTACTTCTTTGTCAATAAGTCTTTTTAGACTGTGGCATGCCTAGGGTAGTAAATAAGGACAAAGAGAAAAGGAATTTTATCCTCAGGTAGCTTCCATAGTGCCTTGAAGCACAAAAAAATCTATAGAAAGAACTGTACCTTCCTTTTGAGAGAATGTTCACCACTTTGGGAAGATAATGAATATTGAGTTGATATGAATTGTGTGTGGGTTTGGCAAACCAAGTTAGTTGCTGGAATAACACAAAGGAGGAGCCCAGCCCAGATTGGAGGATGAAAATCTGAAGTGGTTGGTTTACCTTGTAGGAAGAAGAGACATGTTTAAATAATGAACAAATTTTGCCGGGCACTGAGCCCCCAGTCATCCAGCCTGCTGTGTTCCTTTTGGGGTTTGGGGAGCACAAGGCGGGGCAGGCTGCCACCTGCCAGGGTGGTGGGGAGCAACTGGGGGTACCCCCACTCACCATACCATGAGATGGCCAGGAAGGTGTTGATAGCCCCAACCACACACCATTCAGCCATGCTGCCAGGCACTGAGGACACATGGGCTGGCTGGGGGGGAGGGGCAAGCTGATGGGGGTAGTGGGTGGTAGGGGTCATTCTCTCTGATCTTCTCCAAATTCAGTCAATCCTCACCAAAAGCAACTAAATCAGTGATTCAATGGCAGTTGCACACAAATACAGAGGTAAAAAAACAAAGAAGTATTCCAGAACAACAAACATGTCCCTGGACATAGGACTATAAGACTGATTATAGAGATGAACTACCTCAGAAATACAACCACTGTGATCTACAATGATGGGAATGGAATTTCCCATTCAGAGATGCCTTCAGCATGATCAAAGGACCCTCCCACTTCAGGGGGTGAGGAAAGCCACAGAGATAGGCAGTGGCCTCATGACCATCTGCCAGGGCCTATCTCGATCAAAAAAACTGGTGCACAAACTTTGGCCAGGAGAAACACTCCAAACGCCAGCAACCAGAACTACAAAACAAAGAAGGAGCAAGATGTGACAGAAGATGGGCCTGAGCAGCCGGCCAGAAAGAAGGAGAAGGCACTGAAAGAACTCAATCATGTGTGAACTGGTGGCCAGCAGCAAAAGGACACTTGGAAAACTAAGCACAGGCCACTGTGTTCCAGGAAACCACGTCTACACCAGACAAAAGTATATTGATACAGGAAAGAAAAGGAAGACCAAGGGACAAAAATTTAAACAATAAATGGCAGTGAAAGAAGAGATGGAGAGATCAGGGTGGTGGGATGGGGGAGGGGGGAGGAACACACAAAAGGCAAATGTAAACAAAACTTATTCAATGAAAATATATATTATTAAAAAATAAATAATGAACAAATTAAAAGTAGTAGCTACCAAAATTAAAAGTAAAACAATCTTGAAAATTTTTGATATTTTATATTTCAAAAAAGACATCAAATTATCAAATGGAAAAAATAAAGTTAGAACTTGGTTGAACTTCTTGATATAATATTGCTCATAATTTTTACTATAGATTAAAATTGTGGGGACTAGTAATTAACTACTATTATATATCTGATAAAAAAAACTTGTCAAAAGATTTCACATGATCCTGGTATAAAAGACTTTCAAGAGAAAGTCTAGCTCTGGGCAATGCGATGACACACCAGCAATCTTGTGTAACAAAACTAAGTGAATACAAATAGCTACCCTAGCACAAATTGGGTAAAGTGGTGACTGGTGAACTTGGTCTTGGAAAGTTTTTTCTGAAGGTTTTATAACTGCACTATGCTCACTATGATAGATGCTTAGGAGGTGAACTTTGAAAATCAGGCCAGGAACATCTTTCAAAGCAAAGGGAATGGCCTTTTATAATTATCTAGTTAAATCTGATTAAGATTAGAGGAAGAACATGAGAAAGACAAACAAAAGGCCAAGAGGAAAAGTCGAAACAAGCTAACAACCAAACTAAAGTACACAATGTGGGGTGGGGGGGGCGGGGATTGGCAGGTCAAAACAGTCAGGAAGGAGAGGTGGTGGGTGAACAACCCTGGGGAATACAAAGATGTGAAATATATATATATATTTAAATTATTAAAATTTAAAAAAGAGTAGAGGAACACAGAGAATATTCCAACAAAGGCATGAAATTCTAGTGTATCAGCAACACCATATTTGTCAAAGAATCAGGAGTTTGTAAGGATATCCACCATTGTTTGACTGCTCCACGATTCCTGATTCTTTGGCAGTGTGTTTTGCTCACACAATAGCTTGCAATTAAACAGGGAAGCTATGGGTAGTTAAATATGATATGAAGTGAGGCCAAATAGGTGTAATATATATGAAAGTACCTAGAATGTCAGACTAAGCTGAGGAATTGAAATTTCTTCTAGAATAACCTAGGACTTAGTATCAAAGACAAAGAGTAATGAGTCAACAAAGTTATATGAGATATCTTCTGTCAAGTCTCTAATAGGTTCAGATGATTAGTTGGAGATGGTAACCTTAGGGAAATTAACATTTTGCCCTGGTTCATAGTTTCCTCACCTATAAAACTGCTTCCTAGGATAGTTGTGAAGACTTATGCATGTTGAAGTCCCTAATCTCTGTCTAAATCACACACAAAATGTTTAGAAAATGAAAGGGCTCTATGACAGCTATTGGACATAGAAAGAAGAGATTGACATGATGAGCAACAGTGCAGTGATAAAAACCTTCTCTAAGCTTCTTCACCAGCAATGGCAGGGGGTGAGACCCCCTAAATCTGACACCAGGACCATAAGGTTAAGCAGCAAAACAACAGAAATGGGATTGGAGAAGACAGGCTCCAATGAGAAAGCATGGAAAAACCACAAATAAAAATAGACTGGCTGCCCAATGCAAATGACTGAAAACCCACCATCAAGGCGCACCTGGTTCTGAGAATATAATCCTTCACCTGATAAAAGAACACCACCACAGCAAAGAAAGAGACTAATGGACTTAACACAGACTAGCAAACAACAAAGACTAGCAAACAACAAAGTGGGGTGTGAACGAATGGAGGGGGCACCTGAGGGAGGGAGGTGGGGGGATATCCTAAAATCCATTTACTGAGTTTGTGATTTTAAAAATAAAAAATAATTTATAAAATAGAATAAAATAAAAAATCTTCTCTAGAAAGATTAGAGGAGAAACTTTGAGATCAAGTTCATCAGTCACACCTTATCTTGTGCTAAGTGCAGCTATTTGTATTCACTTGGTTTTGTTACTGTGCACACAGGACTGCTGATGTGTCACTCCATTGCTGAGGTGTATCCATGTCTTCTCAGGAATCACCATGAACTCTCTATAAGCCAACAAGTAAAAGATTAATTCCTGGCAAATTAGGGGCCTCAGGAGTGTTGTCCCATGGAGCTAGTCTCCTGCTTAATCAGTGCCCCACATCCCTAGCTCTTTTGCAGAATAGTTTGTTGCAGAATAGTTCAGATATTACCATGTGTGGTTATAAGTTCATGACAGAACTGAAGGAATATCAAAGCAAGAAACACAATTTCCCAAATGATGTCATAGACTACTGTATCCACATCCACCAGTACTTGACACACCTGAGAGTGAGTCAGTGCTTGTGGGTTGGGTGGTGAGCATTGAACATGTATGTATGTGTTATATATGTTCCTGACTGGTCTAGGAACATCCAAAGGGAAGGATACTGTGTCTTCCATACCATGCATAATTCTTAGAACAGAGGAGATGTTTATTTATTGCATGGTAGATAAAGTAACCAACTATCCTTCTTGAATAAGAAAAGAGACAAACACATGCAAAGATATTATTGCACACAGGCACAATCTCTAGCTTGTTAGCAAGCTGTAGCTATCTGCAGAGTATCAAGTATATGTGGAGCATAAAGAACAATAAATATGACAGAGGCTCAGAGAACAGGGTTAGAGGGGGAGAGCTTTACTCAACATTGGAAATGTTGATGACAGTAGTTGACAGATGTCAGGGACAGCCAGAGAGAGGATTACTGTTTATCTCTGAGTATAACAGAAGTGTGAACCACTGAGGAGAGAATCCCAGATGCCTGGATTGTAGTGACTAAAGATAAAAATATAGCTTGACTCAAACTGAGACTAAGAAAACAAAATGGGAATGCTAGCAGGCAATGAGTTCCTTGGGGTGGTCAGGAAACAAATCTCTAGAATAGGCATCCAGAAGGAGGTAAGACATAGCATCCTGTTAGAGGAAACATATGTGAGAGCTGGGTCTGAAGGAGTCTTGAAATCAGGATGTATATGGGCTGGTGCTTTCTTGGAATCAGTCTTTCCATTGGAAGTCCCTGAGCTGCCCTTGCTCCTATTTGGGCTGCTTCAGTCAACTGTCCTACATCAAGATCATCGATGTAGGCACACATTACATAGTGAACCAAGTTCAGGACCACTTTCAGAGTCGCACGGTCGACTATCTCATGAACATCCATGTCACATTCAGCTACATCTACTTAAGTCAACATGGTGAGAATGAACTCAACCTCAGAGGTCTGAATTGTAGGTGACTCTGGCCTCTCAACTCAGGGTAAACATGTAGGGAGAGCCCCATATACCCCAAGGTATAGTGACTGAGCTGGCCCAGGTGGGAAGTGGGTGGGTTATGTGTGTCCTGATAATGGTGGTCCAGAAAGGTTGCCATGCACTGGACAATATCTTTCCCAGTTCTTGCCCCATGACAGACTCTCATGGCATGAGTCTCTTCCCTCTAGCCGAGCATAGTGACCAAGAAATTCGGCCTTTTGCCCAAATTTTTTAACAAGGGTGCTGGTCTTATTTGGAATATGGTTTAGGGGTGCGACAAGTGAGAAATGGGGTGCAGAGAGGAGAGCCCTCCTACTGGATACCTGTGCACAGTTACAGGGTTACAGCATCATCTGCTCCAATGCATGTGGCCTCATTTAATTTCACAACAATTTTGTGGGGTGGGCATTACCATTACCAGTTTATGGGTGAGGAGCCTGTGGCCTAGTCAGGAACAGGGAATGGCCCCTGGTCACATAGCCCATAAAAAATAGAGCCAAGACTCAGAACCAGACCCTCCTGTCTGCTCCTCAGCATTCTCCATTGCTTAAGACATTAAGCAAGGCACTGCATGAAGACCCAGTCCTGATGGCATCTTTTCTGTTACCTTCACACCAGCAGCCTCCCTTCAAGGTGAACTCTGATCTCTCACTCCTACCTCTCTCGATCCTTAAAGCTGAATGAGAGGTCACTGAAGGCTTCACCCTTTTCATCATGATATTACCTGCAGTCAGGGGTCTCTAGGTTGACCGAGTTATGACCCTGATCACATGGTTCAGTGTCCAACTTGGACACATGGCCATCTCCACACAGCATTCCTCCCTCACACATGCACACATGCACACATGTGCCTGTACACACACACAAACCTGAACTCATGGGCACAGTGCACCATCCACAGCTTACAAAGCATTTTCCCATTGCCTGTCACTCTCAATACATCACAGTTCTCACTTACTGTACGCCAGGGGGCATTCTGGGTGCTTGCTACCCACCATGTACTGTGAGGATCAGACATCAGGCTAGATGAGCTAATCCTGTTCACATCTTACACACCAGAGATAGGAGGTCAGACAGGGCCAGGGATGAGTCTCAGGCTACATAGGAATCATGTAAAGTAACTGGGACAGTTTAACATCTATCTCCTACCTCCTAGTTAAGTATTCCTTCCATTAGAGTACACTGCCTGTTGAATCAAAGTTCATAATTAGAATGTGTGTACACAATGTCTATGACTGGTATACAAATCTATGCCTATATTTCTGTATTTGTGCAGATTTCTTCATGTACCAGCTGTCATTAGTAACATGCTTGAATATAGAAGAGTGAGCCACCTTCTCATCTGGTCTTCCACAGCCTTTACTATTTCTTCTTGTTGCTGCCATCTCCCCCCTCACTGTGTAGTAGGCTTAAGTTATATCTTGAGAATGGACCATCCAGTACACAGGACATGAACTCAATAAATGTTTAAATGTCCTTAATGTCTATGACCAGGATCTCTGCTCAAGGAATGAGACTTTTAGAGTTCAAAGATTAATGTCCCATAATCTCACATCTGAATTTTAAGGTCACACTCTGAATACACAAAACCTGAAAATTCCCCATTTTGTAGTCCATGCTCTGCTTCTAGTGCCAATATAGAGCTCTTTTAGAGTTTGTCCAGCTGAAAGCAGACCCATCACAGCAGTGTTCACTCCTAAGGAGACAAGTAACCAAGAGATTACTGATTGTGGAGGAAGGGAATCTGTGGAAATAGAATATGCAGATAACTTGGTCATTTGACTGGATTATCAACAATTATGTACCAGAGTCATCTAGAAATATAGGATGAAAAAATGTGAAGAAAACGGAGGTGGCTGTGAATAGATCAAGTCTATTCATGTCATGCAAAATGCAGAATTTCACATTTTTAATAGCTGTAAGTTCTGTCTCTTGCTTGTTCATCACTATATCATAATTTATAGCAGATCTGAGATTGTTATTATGTCTATCATGCCTTATTTTATCCTTTTATTTCTCTTCTATCTTTTATCACTGAATCCTCGCTCTCCAAAATGCCTATGCCTTAGCCAACTTCATTAAATCCCAAGACATGAAGAGAACTATCCAGACAGCTGAAGCTCTGGGTGTCCCCTATTAGTAATGGAAAGCCATGAATGAGATAAATGTGGTGAGATGGAGAGGAATGGATTTCTTGAAGGGTCATGAGACTCGATTCTGGATTTATACCTGTTTGCCTCTATTCTAGATATGTGGAAAACTTTATCAATTTAATGAGTATTTCTTGATAACCAACTATATCATACTATTCTGTGACTTCAGATACTGTACTCATACTAGTTATCTATCAAGGACCAGACCATACAATTTCTCTGCCCTCATGATATCCAAACAATCCAAACAATAAATAAGATATTGCATCTATGTGTCAAAGTACTGTGAAAGGGTAAGTATAAGGACACTCATAAGGTGGGAGTGCTCCTGATAGGACTTAGTGGTAAGAAATTTAGTAAGAAAACTCCTAGACAAAGCTAGAGGTAAGACTTTAAGCAGGTTAGATGGGCTCAGAGTTCAGGACTAAATTTAGTTTCAGGAACAAGAGAAGACCTACAGTAAAAGCATAGCATGCTTAGAAGACTGAAGGAAAGAATATCAAAAAACTAGGGAAGTGGTTGTGATATCTATAGAAAAAGGAGATAAGTTTGGAAAGGGAGGCTGCTCATAGGGATCTATAGTTCATGTTGAAAGAGTTGGATGCTGCATCATGAATGGGAACCTATAATGTGGTCTAAATCAAGGAGGAATGAGAGGACTGTGTGGAGGATCCTCAAACAATTGAAAGTGGAATTACCATTCTACTCAGCAATCCCACTACTGAGAATCTACCCAGAGGACTTGAAAACTTTTATTCAAAAGGACACCTGTATGCACATGTTTGTTGCAGCTCTGTTTATAATTGCCAAGATTTGGAAACAAACCAAATGCCCCAAAACCGACGATTGGCTGAAAAAAATGTGGTATATGTACACGATGGAATACTACACATCAGCCAAGGAGGACAAACATATGTCATTTGCAGCAACATGGATGGAACTAGAAGGACTCAGATTAGCAGAAATAAGGCAAAAAATAAAGGAGAAATACAGGATAGTCTCACTTATATGGTGGATATAGGGAAAAACAAACAAATAAGAAAAATCAGAAACAACCAATGGGGCTGAATAATGGAGCGAGAGAGGAGGAGGGGCGAAGAAGGTGGGGGAGGCAAAGGGCACAAAAGAGCAGGATGGTAACAGGTGTTAGGGATGTGGGAGACCCCCAGGGTACACAATAATATACTATACATATAAATATACATATATATGCAAAATTTTAAACAAATTAAATGTAATTTTAAAAAATTCAGTCATTACAAAGATAGTTGATATTTTATGTGGATATCTCTTCTATTCCCCATCATACATTCCCAGAAATAATAATCAGTACACTGGACTTGATATCATTCCTGTGGTATTTGAAAGTTTTAAATCACACATCAGTAAATAATATATTATTTTGCATGGTTTATAATTTTGTAATTATGATATTGTGATATGTACCTGTCTGTAACTTGTTTTCTTCCCACAAAAACAATTAATTTATTCATTAATTAAAAAATAAATAAAGGAGGAGTGGCTTGAATGTGACACACATTTTTTAAAGGTCACTTTAGTTGTGTATGGAAGACTGAGTTGTGATGATATAAGTAGAGAAAGTCAGGAATGATATGTCAGGCAGAGAGAGCAACATAAGCAAAGAGGGTATTATGTGTGTATAGAACTGGTAAGGGTGTAGCAATAGAGGTGGAAGGGAGAGATAAAGAGTAGATTTCAGAGAAATTTAAGAGTCAGAATCTAAAAAAATTACTATGAAGGGGTAGGTGAGAAAAAAAGCAAAATTTTTAAATCATGCTTAACTTTTTGGTTTATCTTCTATAATTCATAATGTATTAATGATTAGTTTCATTGATCAAGTCTTTAAAAGCTATCTTGTTCAATTTGTACTAGTCTTTTATATATGTGTGTATGTTTTCTTTAATATTCAAAGCACTCTTGTGAGGTAGTTGCAATTCTCATTTTGCAGATGAGGAAAATAATTTAGATAGGTTAAACAATTTGCCTTAAGTAAAAAAAGGAATCAGTGGCCATTTCCACAGGCAACAAGTTCCAGCATACCTCAGAATAGAAAGTCAAAGTCAATCAAAAGACTCATGTGTATCTAGTGAAGAATACTTTCTCCTATGGACAACATCAGTTGGAAAACTTACACTGCAGAACTATCTGTGTACTAAGGTAGTAGTGTACCTCATCCATGAGGGAGCCCTAGTACATGGCTCAAAAGACATCAACCAAACAAACACTAATATTCCCCTACAGGAATGTGTAATTGTAAACTACACAACCAAAAGAAAACTTTAAAATTCCAGCATCACTTTCCACTCCTAACATCAGTCACCTCACTTCTGGGACTTCTCACAGGACTGAGGACGTTCTCTCACGCTTCTGAGGAGCTCATTTTCTCAGTCCTTGATTCCTTCTTTGAGTGCAGAGAGTGTATCTTCCTGAGGCTCACTAAGAGACTATAGAAATGTATCAATTCTTGTCTTTTGAAATGTATTTGGATAACTTATTATTCATCTGTCAGAGATCTTAGAGCAGAGTAGGAACAAGAGGAATTTTTAAATGCTATAAAATTAGAGAAAGCTGCTATGGAGGTACATGTGCATGTGCATTTGTATACACAGTGAGATATCCACTACAAGTATGTCTACATTAACAGATGCACACTCACAGACACATGGTCCTACCTGGTGAGACATTGACTCCTTCTCAGACACATCTACCTAGCACACCCATAGCATATATGTATACACTACAGACACACACTTAGAGGTACATGTGGACACACTCTACATAGACACAATTCAACCTTTGTATTTATCTACATTACATAACATAAAAATAGAGCTATACTGTGTACATTTACACATTTACACAGTACACACATAGCATCTAGCGTATTACCACAATTCATGCAGATCTCAGACAAAGGCACACAAATACTCACATAGCATATACACCAGAGACATAATATGGGGAGACGTGCAAGCTCACAGTTATGCAAGCTGTACATTGAGAACTATGTGAAAAGGAACTATTGAGACACCCACAAAGCATATTCTCATTTGCTCAGATATCCTGTACACATACATACACTACATAAGTTGAGACAAATACACAAGTACAAGACATAGAACCTTAAACACTACAAATCATAAACATTCTGCACACGTATGCAAAGAGGCACAAAGTCTTAAGCTCACATACTTAAGTATGTACTGTACACCTAAAACTATATTGTGACAATCAGAGAAAACCCACAGATATCCACCACCATACACTTAGCAATGACACACTCGTGTTTACATTTTCACAGTCATATGCCCATTCACATACAAACACACATGCACTTGGATGAGAAGCGCAAAATGAGAGCAGTGTTCATAGAACTCCAGATGCTCATGTGCTGCTATTCCAGTCATTGAGCTCTGAACTAACTATGACAAAGGTTATATGGATTTCATCTCATGAATACTTTTGTCTCGGTGTCAGTGAGGAGATGACCTATCAAGTAATTGGATTTCATCTCATGAATACTTTTGTCTCGGTGTCAGTGAGGAGATGACCTATCAAGTAATTCAGGAAAATTACCCTGAAGATTTTGCACTACAGGATCAAGATAAATATTGCTACCACTATCCTAAAGGGGAGATAAGATTTTGAAGGGTGACCTGACTCCTAAGACTATTCCCTAATATTCCACTCCAACTGTGAGAATTCTGTAGTTTCCCAGCCAGCTTTAGAAAAAGGCTAGAGGCTTATTTTGCAGCAGCTGCCATCCCACAAGACACATGGTTATCTACTCTTTGGCTGCCTCTGATTTTGGCTATGTGTGTCAGATAGCTCTTTTTTTAAAACTATGTATTTGCTTTCATATTCCCTGTCTACTTCAGGAGAGATCACTTTATCCTAGATGTTGTCTCTTATCCTCTCACTAAAAGCATTTAAAATAGTACAAAATAAATAAATAAATAAAATAGTACTAGAAGCTTTAATTCCGTAATGTGTCATTGCCAAGTTATTCAAAGTTCCAGTCTCTGAGCTGTGGGCTGGAATCCCAAGGGAAAAAAACAGAATTTAACTAATTTGAGATGAGAAGCACAAAATGAGAGCAGTGTTCCAATTTGAGATTCTGGTTCCATCACAGGAACCAGACCATCAGTTCCATGCATCCAAATAAAATGAATCCTCATTACTTTCAACCCATCTTCCATTTAACTAAATTCATATTTACAACATTTACTATTCACACTCTATTTCTGTGAAGTTGACTTCATAGAATGTATTTGGTAGTATTCTGTCTTTCTCTATTTTCTGAAAAAGTGTTTTTAAGATAGACACCAATTCATCTCTGAACATCTGGTAGAACTCATTTGTAAATCCATCTGTTCCAGAGATTTTGTTTTGGGTGAGGGATTTTACTACTGTTTCAATTTCACTGTTTGAAATTGGTTTGTTTAGACTTTTTATGTATTCTTCATCTAGTTTTGGATGGATGTATACTTCTAAAAATATTTCCATCTCATCAAGGTTGTTGAACTTGTTTGCATATAAAAGTTTATAGCAATCATACTTATTCTCTGGATTTTGGTTGTTGTGATATTTCCTCTTTTATTTCTGATTCTATTTATTGGTTTTCTCCCTTTTCTTCTTTGTAAGCTTGGTTAGAGTTTGATCTAATTTGCTTATCAGCTTTTTGTTTTGTTGATCTTGTGGATATTCTTCATTATCTCATCTATTTGTTTCTGCTTGAATTTTTATTATCTCTTTCTTTCTATTTCCTTTTGGGTTTTGTTGTTCCTGCTGCTGTTCTGCTTCTAGCTCCCTCAGATGTGGGATTTAATTGCTTCTTTGGGTATTTTCTTGTTTCTTGATGTGGGACTCCATTGATATGTATTTTCCTCTTATTGCTGCTTTTTCAGCATTCCATATGTCCTGGAAGTTGTATCATCATTGTCATTCATCTTGAAATATTTGTTCATTGCTTCTTTGATTTCATGACCAATCCACTGGATTTCCAACAGCAATGGCTTCAGTCTCCATGAAATAAGAGGTTTCCTGTCCTTTTCATGACTGATTTCTAGTTTGATGCCTTTATGGTCAGAGAAAATAGATGGTATGATTTCAAACCTTATACATTTGCTGATGCTGGTTTTATGGCTCAGCATTTGGTCAATTCTGGATAATGATCCATATGCACTGAGAAATATGTGTATACATTTTTTTGCCATACAGTGTCCTATAGATATGTTAGACCCATTTGGCTTAGGTGCTCATTTAGAATTACTGTGTCCTTGTTCATTTTTTATCTTGTTCATCTAATCCTTGGTGAGAGTGAGGAGTTGAAGTCTCCTACTACATATTAATTTTTTTCTAGTGTATTTTTTTCAGAGATGATAACAGCTGTCATGTTTTGGTACACTTTCATTCAGTGATATATATTTATGAGTGTTATGTCTTCCTGGTCTATTGACCCTTTGATTGCTCTATAGTGGTATTCTCTGTCTCTTGCTACAATTTTCAGTTTGAAGTCTATTTTGTCAGATGAAAGTATGACTCTGCCTTCTTTTGGAGTCCATTTGCTTGTAGGATTATTTTCCAATCCTTCACTTTCAATCTATGTTTATCTTTAGCAATTAGGGGTGCTTCCTAGAGATAGCAGAAGGATGGGTTCTGTTTTTTAATTCATTCTATTACTGTGCGACTTTTTATTGGTATGTCTAGTTCATTAATATTTAGGGTGATTTGTGATATGTGGAACTCTATACTTGTCATTTTGTTCATCTTTTTGTGGTCTCATTCATTACTTTGCTATGTACTCCCTGTTCATTCCTCTGTTGGCTTAAATTTTAAAGTTTCTTGTAATATTTCTTGAAGGGGTGAATTAGTAATAGCAAATCTATGATTTTTTTTCTGAGAAGATCCATATTTTTCCCTTATAGATGAATGGGAGCTTTGTTTGATAAAGCATTCTTGGCTAACATTTTTTTCTTGCAGTTTGTTAAGTATGTTCCTCCATTTTTCTCTTGCCTAAAGTGTTTCTTCAAAGAACTCTGATGTGAACCTAATTGGTTTTCCTTTATAGGTCATTTCTTTGTTGCTCTTGCTAGCTTCTTTAAGTATTCTTTGTCTTGGCCTGGCACGGTGGCTCGTGCCAGGGCTAGGGATCGCGGTTCGAGTCCCGCCTGGGGCCCGTAGTGAGACCTAGTTCAAAAAAAATAGCTGGGCGTGGTGGCACGTGCCTCTAATCCTAGCTACCTGGGAAGCTGAGGCTGGTGTTTGCTTGAATCTGTGGTACTCCAGGCAACGAAAGCCTGTGGTCCCACAGGCAAAAATAGCAAGACCTAGTCTCAAAAAATAAAAAATTTTCTTTGTCTTGGATTTTTAGGAGTTTTACTGTTATTTTTCTAGCAGTAGGATTTTTTTCCATTATACTACTTTGGTGTTTTGCTATCTTCCTGTATCTCTATTTTCATTCCCTGTTTCATATTTGGGAAGTTCTCTTCAATTGTTTCCTTGAATAGTTTCTCAGTTCTTTTGTCTCTCTCTTCTTCTGAGGTTCCCATAATTTGGTTTCCTTTTTCATGGTATCAGATAGTTCTTGGGATATATTTTCATTCTTCTTCCTTTTACACCTCTTCTCCTCTTATTAGAATCTTTTACAACTGAATCTTTGAGAGTGCTGATTCATTCTTCCAGTTCTTCCATTCTTTCTTTGTAGCTTTTCTTTATTTCTTCCATAAATCAGTTATATACCATTTTAAATTTTTTTAAGTTTCATTTTTACTCTTCAGTTCAGTGTTTTCATTTTACTTTACCTTCCCTGCTTTTTGGACTTTTTTCTCTTAAAGTTTCCAGTGTTTCATTATGGTGTTTGTGGATTCTTTTTCATTCAGGTTAAAATATTCTTCTGCATCTGTACTGTTGATTTCAATTGACCCTTTCTGAAGTGTATTATTCCCTGGAACATTTCTTTGTTCATTTGTGATTGTCTTGTGTCCCATAGTTTGCCTTCAAGTTTGTTCTGTCCATGATGCTCCTGTACCACTGATGCTGATTTCTTGGATATCTTGCCAAGTCATAGGTGTATCTGTCTAGTGCTTGGGCTGGTGTGATTGGTGTTCAGGGATAGTGGTGCATGTGCCTGCCACTTCTTCCTCAGCCCCTGCCAACTGGACCCCTGCTAATGTCAAGCAGGGTATCTGGTCACTCTTATTTTTGTTTTGTGCTACTAGAATTGGAGATGGATGTTCCTGCAGTTTTCACATGAGCTTGTGACTGCCAGGTAGCTAATGCAGGTGAATGGGATTTCTAAGTTAATACTATGGCAGGTGGGGCTTGAGTGTGAGACTCCTGCCTGGGTACTCTTTTGCTGTGGAAAATGCTGGTATGAGTTACAGTTTGCCCTGGATCTTTTGTGTGTGTATGCCCCACTATGTAGAGAGGGGTCCCAGGCCTCAGTCTGGGGTAGTCTGGGATCTTATATGGTATGTGCCCTGATAAGCACAAGGTGATGATCAGTCTGCTGTGAGGTGGCTGTAGTCTGCATGGAGTGAGCTTCTGTGTTTAGATGTTAGGTCCTTTTAGGTTGTGGTCCTCAGTGTAGGTATGTTGGTCTTAATGGGCTTCACTTCCCCAGGTCTATCTCTTTCAAAGTGGCTCTAGGATAGGTGAAAAAGGGAGAAGTGAGAGACAAATACAGAAAAAGAAGAGAGAATAGAGTGGGAAGGAGAGTAAAGGAAAGCCAAAGCAAAGATGGAAAGTGATAAAAGCAGAAGAGGAGGAAAAAAAACAAGAAAAAAGATAATAAAGGAAGGCAGGAGGAGGACTATTAAAAAATAAAAGAAACAGAAGAACAAACAGACAAAAAATACAAAAACAAAAAAACTCCTTAAAAAAACAGGGTATGGAGGAAATAGGCATTTTTTTCCTGTATCTTCCCAGTTAAACTTTTGCTGGGGAAATGTGCTGTCCCCTGCTGGTTTGCAATTCTCAGATGAGCTTACTCATTTGCGAGTGTCCATGTGGATATGAAGCTCTCCTCAGCTGGGCAAATTATCCTGCCCAGGTAAGCTTTTACCCTTCCCAACTGACCTTTTTGGGATCCATAAAGAAGTAGCTGTGAGGGGAAAGGATTTCCACTCCTATGACTGACTGGAAGCATGGTTCAGGGCTTCTCACCTGTGAATGGCAGCAGTGGTGGTATGCAGTCTCAGTCCCCTGATTCTCCAGCAACCACGATATCCCCAGGTATAGTCAGGTGGTGTCATTTGGGGAGGAGGTTATTATGATGATGATGGCAGCTGATGGTCTCAGCTGTCTGTGGGTGCCTTTGGAGGTGATGTGTTAATGGTGATAATGGCAGCTGCCTATGGAGGAGCTGCCACACTCTGAGCATTCTGATGCTTTTAGGTCTTTGTTCTCCAGTTTTTGTCTTCCTGAATGTTCTCTGCTGGCATGTTGTAAGAGTCTGAGTTATTTCTTTGATTTTGTATCAGTCTTTTTTTTCTTATTTTTAAGTTTTATTTTAAGAAAGTGATTGCTTTCAGTTTCACTGTTCTGCCATGTTGTGGAATTTATTTTAATTCTCACATTTTAAAAATATATTTTGTGTAATTTAAAAAATATATTTTGAGGCTGGGCATGGTGGCTCATGCCTGTAAGCTTCAGCCTATGAAGCAGATGGGGCTAGGGATCATGGTTCGAGTCCTGCCTGGGACCCATAGCAAGACCTAGTTCCAAAAAAGATACCTGGGCATGGTGGTAAATACCTGTAATCCCAGCTACCTGGGAAGCTGAGGCTGGGGATTGCTTGAGTCTGTGGTACCCCGGGCAATAAGAGCCTGTGGTTCCACGAGCAAAAATAGTAAGACCTAGTCTCAAAAAAAAAAAAAAAAATATATATATATATATATATATATATATATATATATATTGAAGGCATCTGCCCATCCCTCTCACACTCAGGTAGGACAGTTGGCACTCTTCTAACCAGCACAGAGCAACCTCTCCCAGGGCCCCAGCCAATAGCACCCTTGTCGATAGCTTCGCCAGGGACCTCTAAAGGATCTGCATATTTTCATCCCCCAACATTCAGGTGTTGCAGTTTATACAAAAGTGACCCCAAATGGCCCAGCAGCTTCCAATGAACCAAACTGAAGAGGGGATTTGCAAAAGTAAAATGCAGAATCCACAGCCCAGAAGCACTGGTGCCACTGCACAGCACTGGTGCAAACAAGGAAAGGAACTCATCCCCCAAAACAGCCAACAGAAGCAAGAAATAATCCAGGTACAAAAGCAGAATTAACCACAACCTGTATACTTCAACGTGTCAACCAATACTAGAGCAATATTTGCTCAATAAGCAGAGCAAGCCCATCAGGAAAACACAAGGAGGAAAGGAACCCACCTGGAGTTAACGGCGCCCATCCCAAAGCCCTGAGAGCAGACTGAGGCTCTCGCGGACAAAAGAGGCAGCTGCAAAGGGGACTCCGACCCTGCTGAGAGAAGCAGGTAGCCCACCC
>PVHY01022879.1:0-21762 GCA_004024945.1 Uropsilus gracilis | reverse complement strand
TGTTGATTTTTCCGATCCACGTACAGGGAATGTCTTTCCATTTTTTTACATCATCTTCTATTTCTTTTAAGAATGTTTTATAGTTTTCTTTGTATAGGTCTTTTACGTCTTTTGTTAGGTTAATTCCCAAGTATTTGATTTTCTTTGGTGCAATGGTAAATGGGGTGTTTTTTCTAATTTCTTCTTCTTCTGACTGACTTTGCATATATGAATGCTTAAATTTTTTAAGTTGTATTTTCAGATTCTATTGGTAACAGTTATAGCATATTACCCTTAAGACTTTTATACCCAGTTATATCTTGATTTATCAAGTTTAGATGGTATCATTTGATGTCCCACAATATAAACTAAGAATGGTGGCTGTAAACTTGACTCCAATTCTCATCACCTTGTTTTTCTTTCTATATCTGGCAGCTATACTATTATTTTTATTTATATTTATATTGATATAGATATATACTGTCAATATATTTAAAACTGGTTTTTGGTGTTTTTTTTTTTTTTTTTTTTTTTTTTTTTTTTTTTTTTTTTTTTTTTTTTTTTTTTGAGACTAGGTCTCGCTGTTTTTACTCATGGAACCTCAGGCTCATGTTGCCCGGGGCACCACGGACTCAAGCATTCCCCAGCCTCAGCTTTCCAGGTAGCTGGGATTACAGGCGTGCACCATCACATCCAGCTATTTTTTTGGAACTAAGTCTCACTAAGTTGTTCTGAGCAGGACTCAAACCACGACCCCCAGTCCCCCCGTGGCTTCCTAGGCTGCTGTTTACAGACACACGCCACCATGCCTGGCTCAAAAATGTTTTTATTTTATTCTGTATCTGTTATAAAACAATGGATTTCCCACTGACATGTCCTTCTGGAGAATTTAAAAAAAATTAAATTAAATATTTTATAAGTACTAAAACATAAAGATATATAACTTGTATCTATTTATACCCTTTGTAAAAAAATATAACACTTCTGAAACAGCTGAAGAACTAATGGACTTCAATATTATTTCACTTTTTTTTTTCATTATTCACAATTTAATATTTATCATTCCTAGACATTTCTTTAAATTCTTACACATATATTTCCCAGTGAATAAAACAACAAAATAAATACGTAGTTTTAAATCTTACTCTGCTTGACATTTTCTCAACATTAATATCATGAGATCCTTATGTATATATCTTTTTACTGTATCATACATTTTCACTGTTCATACTTTTACAATAGGCAATAAGCATGTTAGGCCTTTCTCCAAAGGGAAATATCTTTATTATAATGGAGAATAAATTTGTGACTGTTGGGAAAAGATTGGATTAATGAGGAAATCAAAGAAGAAATAAAGAAATATTTTGAGATGAATGACAATGAAGATACAACCTTCCAGAATATATGGAATGCTGCAAAGGCAATAATAAGAGGGAAATGTATAGCGATACAGTCCAAAGAAACAGCCTAATCTCACATCTGAGAAAACCAGAGAAAGAACAACAGAAAAATCCAAAAGCAAGTATAAAGAAGGAGATAATCAAAATTCAAGCAAAAATAAATGAAATAGAAACAAAAAATCAAAAAGATGAACAGAACAAAAAGCTGGTTCTTTGAAAGAATAAACAAAACAGATAAGCCTCTATCCAGGCTCACAAAGAAGAGAAGGGAGAAAATAGAAATAAACAGAATCATAAGTGAAAGAGGAGAAATTACAATAGACAAAGCAGAAATCCAGAGGATAATTAGAGATTACTATGAACATCTATATGCAAACAAGTCTAACAACCTTGATGAGATGGACAAATTTTAGAAGCATACATCCATCAAAAACTGGATAAAGAAGACATAGAAAGCCTAAATAAACCAATATCAAGCATTGAAATTGAAACAGTAATAAAAATTATTCCCCCAAAACAAAAACCCTGAATCAGATGGATTTACAAATGAGTTCTACTAAACCTTCAGAGACGAACTGATGCCTACATTACAGAAACTCTTTAAAAAAATCGAGAAATCAGGAACACTGCCAAATACAGTCTACAAAACCAGCATCACACTCATACTAAACAACAAAAAGAAAGAAAACTATAGGCCAATTGCTGTAATGAACACAGATGTCAAAATTTTCAACAAAATCCTAGCAAACAGAATCCAACAGTACATCAAAAAGATAATACACCATGACCAAGAGGGATTTATCCCAGGTAAACAAGGATGGTTCAACACCCCAAAATCCAACACATCAACAAAAAGAAAAATAAGAATCATATGCCCATATCAATAGATGCTGAGAAAGCATTTGACAAAATTCAACATCCACTTATGGTGAAAATGGAAATTCTGGGGATAGAATGTACCTTAACATAATAAAGGCAATATATGACAAAGTCACAGCCAATAATATCCTAAATGATGAAAAAACTGAATGCCTTCACTTTGAGATCGGGCACAAGGCAAGGTTGTTCACTCTTGCCACTGCTTTTCTATATAATATTGGAAAACCTCGATATAGCAATAAGGCAAGAGAAGGACATACAAGGAATTCAAAAGGGAAAGAAGAAATAATACTATCACTGTTTGCAGATGACATGATAATTTATATAGAGCATCCTAAAAACTCTACAGAAAGAATATGAAAATAATAAACTAATTCAGTAAGGTAGCTGGTTACAAAATCAACACACAAAAGTCAGTTGACTTCTTATATATAAAAAAAATCGGTTTGAAGAAGAAAAAGTTAAGAAAACTACTCCATTTACAATTGTACCAGCAAAATTAAATACTTGAGAATAAAATTAACAAAAGACATTCAAGACCTATATAAGAGAACTATAAAACATTGCTAAAAGAAATAGAAGACATAAAGAAATGGAAAGATATTTTTTGCTCATGGATCAGAAGAATCAACAGTATCAAAATGGATTTCCTACCAAAAGCAATTTACAGAGTCAATGCAATTCCAATAAAAACCTCTATGACATTCTTTAAAGAGATAGAACAAATGCTATTGAAATTTATATGGAATAATAAAAAACGAATAGCCAAAGCTCTCCAGACCAAAAGGAGATGAGAATGGAGGGATGGCAAATACCTTTGACAAAAGGGGCAAAAAACAAACAATGGAACAAGAATAGTATCTTCAACAAATGGCGCTGGAAAACTGGACTGCCACATGCAAAAGAATGAATCTAGAGTACTCCTTCACACCATGTACAAAAATCAACTCAAAATGATAAAAGACTTGGATGTAAGACCTGAAACCATGAAACACATAGAAGAAAATACGGGCAAAACACTCTAAGACTTACACTTCAGAAACCTTTTTCAGGACACCTCTACAGATGCTAAAAAAATGAAGGAAAATATAAACAGCTGGGACTATATCAGACTAAAACGTTTCTGTATAGCAAGAAACAACCAAAACAAAATGGAATCCAACCAAATGGGAAAAATTTTTTGCCCTCCATATGAGTGACAGGGGTCTGATAACAAAGATCACAAGGCACTGACACAAATTAGCAAAAACAAAATGAAAAGCCCAGTCAAAAAATGGGGCAAAGAGCTAAAAAGACATTCTTGAAAGAAGAAATACAAATGGCCAATAGGCAAACAAAAAAATGCTCAACATCACTAATAATCAGAAAAATGCAAATTGAAAGAATTATAAATGAAGGCATAGTGAAGATTGTCAGCCTAAATAAAGAGGTAAACTGAGGCAAACTCAAACTGAAGTTGTGTCTACAAAGGAAGAGCAGAGAAGTTGTAATTTGGGACACACAAACTATAGTCTGTTGAGGGTCTGAGCAGACTTAGTGAGGGGTGCAAAGAAGGGGGCTTTTAACAATGTGCACTGTTGCTCTTTAATGGATATTTTAGCTTTCTCTTTGAGAGGAGACATTACACTATTACACTAGAGTGTTTGAGTCAATTCTGTCTGTTTGAAACTGGGAAGAGGTTCTTGATAGATGTTACTTGGTCAAGGGATAAAGCACAATTTTCTGTAACTCAGGCACTTACTAGAAATCAATACATCAGTATTTAAGTTTCATGTTCCTGAGGAGGCATTCATGGATTGTCCATTTTACATCCTCTAGTTCCATTTATTTACTCAAGTCCCTTTACAAGGTAAAATCAGTACTCTGAGCAAAGAGTAACTTTTTCCTATAAATCTGATAAATATTCATAGATGGATGGTTGTGAGTGTGTAAAGCTGTCTGTTAGATAAAGGTATTAAAGGTGAATAACTTTTTGGAGAGGGTTTGGGGCAGGCTATGTTCATGGGTAAGTGGTACAAAGGAGACTTTAGGAAATAACTTATTGGAGAGAGGAAAAACTGAAGCTCTCACTTGAGTTAGCCTCAACTTGTTTTCTTAGGAAACTGTATTTTCCATCAACCTTATTTTCATTTTCTATTTAACAGTCAGAGGAAGAACAGCTGAAGGCTGCTCAGTGGTTCTCACCCCATCAGTGACCTGAGCAGCGGCCTGCAGTCCAGGGTTCAGGGGTAGCAGAGATCCCCAGTCCTTAGTGGGGAGCTGCTGCATAGGCAAGGAGGCACCTGCGTACCTTCAGACCTATCTGAGAGCCTACAGGAATCATAGCCATCTGCTCACCCTGAAACTCCATGTCGGCCACAAGAACCACGACTCTTTTTAGTCTCGTCAGATTCTGGTGGAAGTGGAGGCGGTAAGACCTTGCCGGAGTTTACTGGAGACAATGCTGCGCATGCGTAGAACATCCTGGGCAGCGTCTACCCCACCAAGTGGGCCGTGTTCCCGCAGTGAAGTCTGCGTTCAGGTGAGCAGCGGTCACCAGGTTAGCATAAGTTGCTTCTGTGGGAGGCTGGTGGGCAGCTCTGGGGGCACAGCCACCAGGAGTAACAGCTCCGGGAGGCAGCCTGGACGGTTAGTAAAGACTTGGGAGCAAAGCTATAGAAGCAGCTCCAGGGCCAGCGGAAAATTCGGCTCAGTTGTCTGACCAGTGTCCTCCCAGGATAAAACTCTCACATCTGGCGGGTTCTCAGTGGCAATAGTGGTGCAAGCTGCCCGCAGAAGTTCGCCCATGTTTCCCCTTGTATATATATGAGACAGTGTCATCCTTTTTCCTTTAGTAGGTGGACTGTTCCATCTGGAAATCATGGTTGATGCCACCTAAGTGGGTTCCTGCTGCCAGGACATCCTCTTCCTTCAGTTGCAGGACATCAGGGCTGCTGATACTGTGAAAAGTTTCTCTTTAAATGACAGTCTGAACCCACAATAATGCTGCATGACCCTTGACCCCCAGCAACTCTGGGAAAACTCAGTATTGGAATCTGTAGATCACAGGCATTTTCTATAAATTTTTAGGTTTTTTTTTTTTTTACATGTTACAATTTTGACTACTTTACTCTAGAGAGTGTTGTTTAGGTAGACATACTATTTTGGAAGACTTGTCAGTGAAATCAGAGTTACTGATTTTGAAGGACTGATCTTAAATTTGGGGAATGTCTGTTTCTGTTTCCTCAAGTATTAAACAAGAGTATTACCTATCTCATGGGCTTTTGCTAAAAAATTAAAAAGGCAATGCTGCTAGGTACTGGTAGTAGGAACACGTAGTAAGCACTAAGTAAATAGTAGAGATATTATCTACTTACTATTTATGAATATCTCTACCTTCAACCTCTCTTTAATAGCAATTTTTCTTTTTGTTAGGGAGGTGCTAAATTACACCTACATTTCCAAACAAACAAGAAGAGATTTTACTTTTAAGTATATTTTTCCTAGCAACTTGCAGCTAGCAATAGCTAAGATCATACTCAAGCTCAGAGCTTGCTTCAAAGAAAGCTGGCAGTATATTGGGAGCTTGACAGACGACTCAGATCTGACTTCTTTTATGACCACTTTCTCTTGTTTTTCTTCTAAAATACACAAGCAGTGCAGCATCAATTTCTCTCTCCTTCACTTCCTCTCCCCCTACACACATACTGACAGGTACAGGGCGCACACACACACACATATTCAGACAGTCCCTTCCCTTCAACATGCACACAAGCATATACACTAATTTCATTTTATTTATGTTTTAATCCCGAAAGGATTCACAGAGCAGGCTGTGTGCAGCTGCTGTGTTTTCCACTGGCTAAATTGGCAGCTACCTACTGTGTAAGTTGCTAGGAGAAGGTGAATAAGCATGATTACAGCATCATTGATGTACATATTCTGCCAATAACAACCTGTGGAGCTCCATGGTCTGTCTTCTGTATGACTCTGTGTGCTTTTTTTCTCGTTGCTGTCATTAATATTTGTTGCATTTATTGTAAGAATATGATGTATTTTAAAGTGTTAGTTCCAGATCAATTAAGAGACAAAAACCCTGGCATTTAAAAACAGGCATTTTTTTTTTCTCAGGGTGGTGCTGCTGATACTGGTTCCTACCATCTGTTTTCTTATTACATCCTGCCTTCCTTCCGTTGGTGGAGAGGAATTCAGCTTCTTCTGGTGCGCTAAAGTCTTTCACATTTCTCTTGTGCATAATAGATCTCATAAACTGTAGGAATTCTGATGTGCTTCAGTGCACAGAAGAGTAACAAATGAGCTGCTTCTCGGGAGAGCAGGAGCACTCAGTCGGTCAGTAGTACAGTAGCCGGCTCACATGTGCCGATTGTTCCTGTGAGGTCAGAGATCTGTTTATACTGATGTCTGCTTGAGGGGGGTGATGCAGTGAACGGTGGATATGCCTGTCAAAGTCAACAGCAATTTTGGCAGAGGCTGCCCTCAGCTTTGTAAATCTGCAATGTTTTGATAGATAAGCGATGCAACTGTAAACTGAGCTTTGTAGTAGACTGAGGAATGCTTGTTCTAGCTACTGAAACTGACTATAACTCTGTTGTCCTAGGAGTATCATCATGGGGTCTACTGCTACAGAAATCGAAGAACTGGAAACCTCTTCTTTTAAGTATCTCATAGGAGAACAGACTGAAAAAATGTGGCAACGCCTGAAAGGAATGTAAGTAAGCTCTTTGCTTGGTTTTATGCTTTTCTTCCCCCCTCCCCCAAATTTGATTACTAGCATTACTAATTGTTAGCACTATCTGACTTTCTGGACTAATATTTTCTTTGGAAAGATTTTCTCTTAAAAATAATGCATTTCAGTTTCAGCTAACAACTTGCCTAATGAATGGGTAGTTGTTTATGCACCTGTATATTTTATGTAAGTAACTCTTCAAGAATTCACTTCACTGCTATACTACATGGCTTCTTTCATGCATTCTTTATGTGTTGTTTGGATATTCAGAGTAACTAGGTAAACTGCTGGCAAGTACACTTGTAGAAATAAAATTTCCCTTGGGTAAATGGAGAGATTACTGCCGGGACTTATTTGTGATTAGATTAAAAAAAGACAGGATTAATATGATAATAAATTATTATATTCTGTTTTGTTTATTCCTTATGCTTTAATTAATAATATTTCTTTAAGGACAATTGTTTATGTGTAAAAATACTAGCAGGACAACAAATATCGCACTTTTAGCTTTAAATTAACAATTCACTTCTGAGAGAAGTGATAAATAAATATTTAGTAAGATAGGTCAAGAGATATGCTTACATCAAGCCTGAAATGTTAAGTACCTGAATTGAACTTTAATTGCAGTCCTAGTCACCTTGATATTTAAACAGTTAAGCTTTTTTGTATGGATGCTACTAATTCCTACTTAGTGCTCCAGCACATTACATTTATGTACTTCATTTTAATTATGTCATAATTGAAATATCAGATTTAGCATTTGGTGTGAAATATGAATATTTACAAGTCTTTGCAGTTACTTAGCATATTTTCAGAACTAAAATGCAATATATTTATTTTCCTATAATATTGGATGAAGGTATCCTATGTCAAGTGAAATATAACTTTTCTAGGATTCATATTTCTAATGCTGTTTGCACAACTATTTTATACAATTCAGTTTCTGAGTAAATTCAATATTGCTGTTTGATATATATCACTTTTTAGAAGAAAAATTATATCAAACTTTGTTTAGAGTTAAAAAATCTCATTTAAATGTGTATATCAATATATTTTTGTTCTCTATTTTACACTTGAAGTAATATATGGCATCACTGTAATATCACTCTAATAATTAAACAATATTTAACAGAATGACTTTAGAAAGTAAAGTCACCTTTACATTATTTGAATGTATTAGAGAAATAAATTTCTAAGATCTATTTAACATTTATAAATTTTAGTATTTTGGTGGTGTAGTTTTCCAGAGAAACAAATAAGCTTATAAAAGCAAATAGCAGTTTATAAAGTGAATTTGCATAGATGAAACTTAAACACTGGCAGTCATTGGATAATTTGTGTCCTTTCTAGTGAGTGGATGAACATCTGTACAAGAAAAATTGTTTCTAAATTACAGCCTATTTTAGATTTTCTTCCCTGTGGCAGGACAAGGTGTTTTTTGTTTTGTTTGTATTGGTTCAATTTTTCTGTAGTTACTAGAATGTATGAGATTGTATGTTAGTGAATTATTCATATACTATTAAGAAATTTGAAAAGTGTGTTTACCTAACACCTTTGGGCCAATTTATCTGATTTTCATTTTATCAGTTGATTCAAAGATCAATCTGTTGTTTTATTTCAGGAAAGGGGGATGGAGTCATTCAACAATAAATCTTTATGACTTGGTGTTCAACGTAGATTTTGGAGATAATGTATGCATACACTAAGTAAATTTTGATTTGTGTCCACATATGTCACTGAATAATCATTTAGGGATAAGTTACTGATAGCTAGATTTTTTTTTTAAGTCGTTACTTACTTGTGAACTGAAATGAGTGATTGCTTTTACATCAAAGAAGGAATCTACATTTTGATATTATTACTCTAACTTGCACTTTGACTTAAGACTTTTCCAGTGTTCTAAGCTTAGAATTGTCAAAACAAGAAGCTTTAAATCTAAAATCTGCATGACTAATGACAACCAAATTGTTTAATTATGGCCTTTTGTGTTGCCTGCATTCAAAGCAGTTATATGAGGGACTTTCTATTCCACTACTCAAATTGTCTTGCCTATTAAAACTGTAATATTGACTCAAACATAATTTAAGCTTATCAAAATTACTAATACTAGGCTTCCACTTTTAAGTACTGACAATTAGAGTCATTCTCATGGAAGCTATCAAATAATATGCAATATTTTCCTTAGTATGGTAGAATGTATTCAATGTTTGGAAAGTTTTTTTAATCTTTTACTGTATATAACTTTACAAGAAAATTGATTTATTTTTAACAGAATATTCTGTTTTAAGTGGGCTTACAATATAAGATAAGTTTAAAACTGGAACAAAAATTAAAAGTCAAATAAGGTTTATTCAAAGTATACCTGAAATATAGAGAACATGACACACTTTAGGCAGATATACACAGAAAATACTTTCTAGACTTTAAAATATCACATTTTAGAATGCATTTTTGGGTCCATAGAAATAATTTTAAAATTTTGTAACATGAAAAAATATTGACAAGCTAAATTAAAATATCAGTACTTCACTATTATTTTGTTCCACTGCACTCCTTTTAAGTCTCTTTTATAAATTATTAAATTGAGATACCATGTGACATCATGTGTCAAGAATTTCTAATTCGATTGTGATAATAAATTGGAATCTCTTCCAATTTATGATGTATACTTGAATAGTTTATTCTACTAGTTTTCATTTTATAGTTATGAATTTCTTTCTTAAGCTTTCTTCCATCCATCTTCTACCGCTAATTTGTTAGTCAGTATGACAATTTAGATTTTACACTATGACTCACCATCTATGATGATGAAAATGTTTGCAAATGGCTGTGACATCACATTCTTCATAACCTACATTTAAAAAAGAATCATATTCTTGCCATAGTTATCAGTTGTTTGGGATTTGGATCACTTCCTGTGTCTTTTACCACCTAATACCTGATGAAATTTCTGGTTCAGGAATTTCTTATGACTTTGGGACCTTGCTTCTCAGTCACCAAGAAAATTTTTCTAGTACTTGTCTTTGGAAAGACTATTATGTTTATTGATTCCTGTGAGGTAAGTTGATTTGAAACTTTTATATTTGTTATTCATTTTTTTCAATTCAGAAATAATCTTTTTTTCTTTTATCATGGTACTGTTCTTTTCTTTTGATGTGAAAAGAGCTCCACAACTGTCAATTTGAAAGCAATACAAAAATATTTAAAAATGTGGATGCTGCTTTTTCCAATCAGTACCACTGTTCTGAGAATTCCATCTAATGGGTTACAGAAAGCATTGCCAGAAAACTGTGATTGAGTAGAAATTCCAGATAGTATTGCACATGATAGTATTACACATGATAGTATTGCAAAAAACTAAATCAAGCATCCTCTTACTTGTTTCTTCAACAAATGAGAAGAAAGTGTTAAGAATTCAAAACCATAAACTATTTACAAAAATGTCAGACTCACTACAGCATAGTACTTATTTCCAATTTTTTCCACTTTTGTAAATGTAGGACAAGTATTGAGAATTTCACAGCTAAAAACTAACTTAATACATGATAATTAATCTCACATATATATATTTATACAGACAAATGTCCTGTAATTATGAATGCACCATTAGAAAGACTAGCTTCTTTTTTCTTTGATTGTTGGTAAATATGAACATCAGTAGTGAATGAATAAAATATAGAAAAACAAAGTGAAGCACATAGGATATTAATATGTTAATTCTGTATTTTAATTAACTTATTGAAAAAGGTAGTGTATTGAACAGTTCTCAGATGAAGTAGCCTAAACCTTTATCTCCAGTAGGTAGTGAGAATACATATTTAGAATAAACATTGGCAAAATAAAGCTAAAATTGATTCCCAAACTGGATTCATATTCTAGGATGAGGCAGCATTATCAGTTAGCAAATCTGATCATTCTACTTTCCTCCCTCAAATCTTTTAAAGTCCCCTGGTGTCCTCCCTTCAGAGTGCAACATCCTTTACAGGGTCTCCCTGTATCTCTTTGACTTTTGATGCCTCCACTGGTTCTGTGGCCCCTGCCAAACGGGCCCAGGTAACGCAAAAGAAATTTTGTTTACCATACATTTGCTTTTGTTTATTTTGTTCTCTCTTCCTGAGGGAGTCACTTCTTTTTCTTTTCTCTCAGTCAAGTTTGCTCTTTTTTTCCATGGGGATTTTGGATATACATAGGGATGTTTCTGATTGGTGCATTGTTTGAAGTTGTGTCTGTGTTCGATGGGCAGCAAGAGTCAAGATTAATAAATGTCCTCTCAACCTGGGTATATTCCCTTATCAGAAATAACTGTCCCACTCAAAATGTTATGAAATGTGCAAAGATCTCTTTCTAAACTTCACTTGCAAAGTAAGTCCATCTTAAGCCTTCACTTTTATTTTCTTCTGTTTAGCTCACTAAGTGACCTGGACTTTTCATAACAACATATACCTTCCAACTAGAGTATAAACGTCCAAAGATTCGGGCCACATTTATTGTTTTCTTTTGGATCCCCAGCACTTAGCATAATACCTGGCACATAGGTAACACAATAATCAGGTAATAAATTATGAATCTTATAGTGGTTCTAGTTACAAAATAAGACCATTGAACTTCCCAAAACAGGGCTTAAGTCAGGTTAGAGAAATGGACATAGATTTATAGCTGGAGTGGGGATGGAGGTGATAGAAGGAATTAATATTTATAATTTGCTAAGTGTAATGTATTTGTTCTCTTATTTACTCTTTTCAGTATTTCAAAAGGAATGTATCCTAAGTTGGTTAAACATCTATCTGGTGGAATGTGTCTTTAAATATAGATCAGCAAGTTCTGAAACTCTAATTCACCTTGCTTCTAAAATGAAAATAGAACATATTGAAAATGATTATGTGGAAAGATCACCAGAAAAGAATCTAGAGTGGAGCTTCTTAAATCTTAATCCATAGAATAAGTGGTAGCAGTGGTAGCAGACTTATTGTCCTGCAGACATATGCACATCCTAATCTCTAGAACCTGTGAAGATGCTACCTTATTTGTCAAAGAGGAATTAAAGTAGTACAGGAGTTAAAGTTGTCAATTGCATTACCTTGAAATATGGAGTTTAGCCTGGAATTTTAGAGGTGGGTTCAATATAATCGCATGACTTCTTAAGAGTGCAAGAAAGGAGGTAGAAGAAGAGGTCAAAGTACTGTGATATGTAGCCTCACTTTGCCAATATTAAAGATGGAGGAAGCAGGTGATGAGTAAAGGAATGTGGGCAACTTCTAAAACTTGAGAAGGCACGAAAACAGAACTTCTAAAAAGACTGCAGCCCTGGCAACCTCTTGATTTTAGCTCAGTGAATCTTACATCAAATTTTTTGACCACTCAGAACTGAAAATAATATAGTTGTGTTACTTCAGGCTACAAAGTCTGTAGTAAATTTGTTGCAGCAGCATTAAAAACTGTTGGTTCCTAAAAACAGAATGACAGAATATTTAGTCATATGACCACACTATCATATACATGTAGATATGATGCCAAACTGTGGGACTGTGTCACTTTATAGCACATTAAAAACAGATACTTATTATCTTTTTTTCATTAAATTAACTTACTAACTTACTGTCCTGACCTCCATCTAACCCTGGCTTACATACCGAGACAACCAGTTTTCTTACCAAACTGATCTTGAGAGTATAGAGCAGATTCATTTTAAGCATCAAATAAGAATACTTATGCTATCATTCTTGATGAATCATAGTGTGTGTTTTCACATTGATGAGTTTATGATTTTTCACTGGTTTTTAAAACCTTTTAAAGGTTATAAGTTTTATTTATTTATTTTGTAAAATGAAATACATTTTATTATTCACATTTTCTGTTTCCTCTCAAAATGGAAAAAAGAAGTTGCGTTTGAAAGACTGATCTTTCTGAAATGCTGTCTCACCCTACTTTTCTGCACCCTCTTACCCCAGAGGCCAAGTCCTATTCTGAGCACAGTCTGTCTTTGTAGGCCCCCTTCTGCTTTCAGCCAGTCTCTCCCCACCCCCCATACTCCGACCACTTGAACTCACTCACATTATCCTTCCTTGGCTTTAGCATTTTCTGTTTCTTCTGGAGAACTCTTGCTCCATTTGTTTTCTTAAAATCAATCAATCAATCAATCAATCAATCAGTCAGTCAGTCAATCAATCAATCAATCATTTTTTACATCATTGTCAACCCCAGAGATCTTCCACATCCTGTCACCTGTGCACCATCAACTTAATCTTTTGTGTCCATTCCACCCCTGACTTCCCCCTCCTCCTCTCTTGCACTATATTTCAGTTCTGCTGACAGTTTTAAATTTTTTCGTCTGTTTGTTTTCCCTATATCCCTCATATAAGTGAGACCGAGGGCTATAATTTTTTTTATAAATTCTGTTATTAAATTATAAAACACATTTGAAAAAAACCACCTCAGAAAACCATTTTATATTACCTAATTTTAAGATAAATCTCAATCCCTACATAAAATTATATTGCCGTTTAAAGATTAACAATGTTAAAAAAAAGTCTAGAGATTAAGACACTGAACTCTGGAATTAGATATTTTTTTAAATACCAATCTGTCCATTAGCTGCAGGATCATGAAAAAGTCATTAACTTTTCTAAACTTTACTTTCCTTATTTGCAAAATCCAATTAATTGCTTCATTTATTTATCATTCATTTACTCATTTAATAAATACACACTGATTATGTAATATGTCAGGTATTATTTTAGGCGCCAGTAGTGAAAATAAACAGCTGGAAGTGAGTTTTAAAAGGTAAATTATATGAAGAAGTAATCTGAAAAAAGAAATGCTCCAGATGATGTGATCAAGCATTCCTTGAGAAAGGTATTTTGAATAGGCAGGCATGAGTTCTCTTTGGAGGTGACTTTTCAGTTGAGACATTGACAAAATTTGTTATCTATTTTATAAGCTCTTTAGGTGAGAGGAAGGCTAATGAATTACATAGTTAATCCCTAACCAGGAGCAGAATTAAGTAAACTTTTGAAACATAATTTCCATTATTAATTTTTCCATAATTCTCTCCATTGGTGTATGTTTACTACATAGTGCTATGTAGTCTCCAAGTTGATTTTGCAATGCCTTAGTTTTTCTTACCTGTAAAATGGGAAGAATATCATTACTCATTCACAGATATTGAGACGATTGAACAAATTAATGCTTGTAAACTGCTTAGAACAATGTCTAGAATTCAAGTAATGTTAGCAGTTGTCAATACTACTACTGACATTATATCCAGAAGTAGAATTCTATTTTTTTTCTTAGGAAAGTTTCTTATCAGAATCAGTGGACAGAGCATTGTTTTAAAGATGAGAAAATAAAGCTGTTTTGTAGCTCAGTGGAAGTGGTCTCACCAAGATCCTCAGGTTTCTCTTCATGAGAACACTTACTCTTAAGGATTTACATTTCTCTGTGGCAGTAGAGAAGGTTATATATGGAGAGTACACTGAGGATGAGAAATAGACTGACCTTGAGAGTTTCACTGATAGAAAAGTTGCCTTGATGAATTCAGTATCTTTAGTTCAGCATCTTGTTGTGTTCTTAAAATGGTTTTTAAGTCTCTGTAGTCATGCATGACACAAGGCTACTTGATTTCTGAGTCATTCAAGTTTGAAAATCTTTTCTTAGGCCTCTCCTTATCCCAGTCTGGATCTGATTCACAGTGGAGTTGAAATTCAAGTAATTATTGCTATGTCCCATTGCCTTTGTTTCCTCTATTTGTTTTAGAAAAATGATAAATTAGCATTATATTATTAGATTTTATCTTGTATTCTAACATATTTCAGTGAGCTAATCAAATGCAAATGTTTGAAGAAATCAGATTCTCATCCAAAAGGACTATTATGAACCTTTTTGAAGAGGTTAACATCATTAGCATCATTAAATAGTTGATAGTGTTAAAGGCTCATGAGATCATAGTATTTTACCAACTGGTCTGAACAAATGTTAGACATGAATGCTTATTGTTAAAGGATATATGAATGATAGATTATTAGAAGTGTATGTGAAACATTCTGAGACTTTGGCCTTTAAGCTACATTTTCTTGAAACTGTTCAAAGAGATTATGTTACGCACTACTAAGAAGTATCCCAGGGCCATCAAACTTGCATGCTATACAGAGGTCTAGTCATGCACACCAAGTGAAAGCATGCTTAATCTGAAAGAACTTTAGTAGGATTAGAGTGAGTAGAGAAAGAAAGACTATTCCAAACAAACCACCCAAAGTTAGCCCAAAGTTAAGAGTAATGTCCAGAAAAACAGGGTTGGCCCAAAGCCCAGCTGATCAGACCCAAAAAGTTTCCCTTATGTCTAAGACATCTTCTGGTGGGGAAATCAAATAAAGGGGTGAAAGCAGACAGGCAAGTCTGGATGAAAGGAGCAAAATCAAAGTATAAATCAAGATAAAATCTGCTATAAATCAAGATAAAATCTGCAAAGTATAAATCAAGATAAAATCTGCAACCATTGATCCATGTGTCTCTTCCAAGTATTTCTACATCTCTCTTCCACAAGTCCCTGATGTAAACTCAAAGCCAAGAAGCAAGAGTCCTTGTCCTCCTTGTCTCTTTGCCTGTCCTGTGTCCACCCCAGAAATTAGCTGCCTAATTTGTTATGTAGCTTTATCTGGCTCCTTAGTTATCCACTTGTTGACAGTGGGTAGTCAAAAGCAACTGTAAGTAAATGGAGATGGGGAAATGGTACCCCCCTCTTTTATGGAGATGCCTCTGTTATGAACTTATTTTATATTATATTTATAGAATAGTTAAAACCATAAATTTTTACTACATTCAGAAAGTAAACTTAATAGTCAATTCAGATAAATTTTGGTAGGTAAAGTTTTGCTATTTAAAGCTACTCAGATAAGTTTATAATGTGTCATTAAAAAGAAGTAAAATCTCTAAGCACCAGTGTCACTTGGACAAGAAAACAGAAGTCAACCTTAAAATCTGTACAAATATGAAGGTTCAAAAGATTCTTGGGATTTTACAGAGCTATATAAATTAGGTACTTAGTAACTTAGAAGAAAATTGAAATAGATTTCTTCCTGGAAAACCAACAGTAGGCTGACTCTGGTACTCTTAAAACTGAACTTCTAAGACTTGTTCAACGTGAACTGCCTTCAGAGCAAGATGAAAACTTGGGTCTCAATCACATGTTTAATTAGCTTAATATGCTTTAAAATCACTTCTTAAATGAATCAGTAGCAATCATAGTTTATATCTTTTTCTACTTTATTATTTCTAAATTAGTTTAATTTTTAATTGTTTCAGCACAGTTATCCCTAGTTTTTCTGATGCTAAAACTGAACCTCAGAGACATTAAATGACTTTATCAATCCTTTCCAATTAGTAAGGGGAGGGCCAGATTCCTAAACCCATACTATTCTCTAAGTCAGTTTAACCCTGAGTTGGAAAATTCTGTTTAGCACTCAAGACTTACTATAAAACTCTACAGTTCTTGAGTTAAAGCTTTCCTGCTGATTTTTTTCTACAATCTGCCATCTGCTTGCCTAGTTCTACATTCTCAAAGCTGAAACCCAGCATTACCACTTGGCATGTGCTTTGGATCTTAGAACCTCCTCAGTTCTATTTCTTATGTGCTTTAATACATGTACTACAGCTATCCCTTTAATTCATTTGAACGATGCTCCTAGCTTGCATTTGCAAGGAAATTTGATTTTTCCTAAACTCTTTTGCCTTTCAGATCTTGGGCCCTTAGACTTTCAATTACTCTAATTTATTTGTCCTTTGATCTCCAGAATAGCAGAAAAAGAAATCTCTGCATAGTGTAAACATTTGTATGTACATCCCTGAAGATTTTTATTTACCAGTAAGAATATAGTCAAGAGTTCTAATGATAAAACTAGGTATTTTATTCTTGCTCTGATGCCTTATCACTTTTGTCTGTAAAAGATTTTGAGTATTTGATGATCTTCTTTTGTGAAGTAAAGTGAGCAGAATCTTTTCATCTTTTGCTTCTTTCAGAAAGACCATCTAAATGGAGACTATTCCCCACAGAGAATATAAACTGCTGGATAGACACACAGTATTTTTCTCATACTATCTTAGACTACATTTAGAGATGGTTATGAGATGGGTTAAGGAGATCCTTTCTATCTTTTGGAATTTAAAATCCCCAGTGCCCCCTACAGTTCCAACTTAAAAAAAGTCTATATGTGTGATAAAAAATTTCTGCTTTAATAACTGAAGATTTCCAAAGACCTCTGTTTTCCAGAAATTCGGACTCCATGTTATTGTTTATTGTTGTATGTCTCAAGTTGTGTATGACTTTATACATTCAATTTTTGGTAAACTATCCCATACAGACTTGGGCTTAACCATAGAACTTACTTTGAGTAATAAGAATTTTGGCCAGTGAGACTCAGAAAAAAGACTTGGAAAGGGTGTTTGCATTGGAATTTACTATTGATGGCTCTTGAAACCTTCACATCAGCATGGGTTGAAGACTGGTAAAGTCTAGTAGAGGATAAGCATATGGGACAGCTGTAAACCATACCAGCTAAGGCTTCTCTAGACCAGCCAAACCATCAGTTACCAGAAACGTGAGCATGGTCCTCCTGGACTATGCAACTTCTTCTCTTAAACTCACAAAGAAATAGTGTTTATTGTTTTGGCTATGAAGTTAGGTGGTATTTTTCATGTAAACAAAAGCACCAATTGTTTCAAATAAGCACTTAATTCTTATATGTCTAGCTAGGATAGTTTTTCCCCTAATAGCACTCTGCTTCTCTCCTTTTCATTATCTCTTATTATCTATTTCTTTGGCCCAATAAAAAATTAGCATACCTTTCAGAATAATGGAAATAAAATTAGGGTCCCTCTTTACAGAAAGTCAGCCCAGCTAAATTCTTCTCCACATTATTTCCACTAGCAACAATATCAGAGGCATACACCAGCTTATGTTATTCCTTTCGACACACTCCTTTCATGGCCTGTATAACGAAGTTGTGTGATTCTTAGATATCTGTGAGCAAATGTAATTTCCCACCAAATAGAAAAGGAACTTAGAGTAAGGCAGGGAAACTGCATACTTGCATAAGAGAAGATGGTTCATCTCCTGTTACCCTGGCAACAGGTGCTGGGAAGGCCAGGGCTCCCCACACATCCTGTTGCCCTGACAACAGGTCATACAGGGCATGGGAAGGCCCAGTTCCCACTCTTTTAGGTCTGGTCTTTGTAACTACAATGAATAAGGAAAAAGTGATTTTGTATTTATTTTTCCCCACCTACATAATTTTTCTATTATATGAATCACTCAAGTATAAGATGATCTTTTTAGATGTGGGAGAGGTTAAAAAACAATTACACCAATTTTTACATTCATAAGCGCTGAAACATTTGTTAATTTTTCATTGGGTCAGTAAGTAAATGATAGGGGAAAATAGAAAGAGAGAGACTCAAAGTCATACGGTGAGTAAATGGGTGAGGCCAGTTAAATAGTGGGTGAGCAGTGTGGCAATTAAGAGCCGATTTGAGATATGTTTTTTAAATTATATTTGTTAGGCTTAGCTAATTTTTAGGAAGTTTATTACGATGGTCACATCTGTGAGATAGTTGCTTATTTGGTTTTCTATACTTCATGAGCACACATGGATAACCAAGCATCATAAAATGATACCACATTATAAGTTTTTTTTGTCAATTTAATTTTCAATTCCATAAATTTTCATCTTTTATCATTATTCACTTTCGATTTTCTTTTCTTATCATGTACAGTTCATATGAAACTAATCTGTGTAAATCCTGTTTTCCTTTCCTCTCTCTTTTGCCCCTTAAGAAATTTGTCTAATTTTACAAAAGAGAAACCCTGTACAAATATTTTTGTAATGCCATGTTGCTTTGTTTTCATAATTTGTGGTTTATCTAAAGTGACAGTGTATTCAAAACTGATGAATTCTACTGTTAGCTCTGCCATTACTAATCTACATCAATCTTCCTGTGAAATAAAATAAAACCTTAGCTGATACTTCTGGCTTTAACTCTGTAAACCAGAAGATAAAAAAATGTCTGAGAAAGTCGTCTCTCAGAAAACAGGAAAAGGAATTTATGAGAAAGTGTTCTTAATTTAAATTGAGTGCAAAAGTTATATAGACTAGAGATGAACAAGTCTCTTTGGGAGATGATAGCCATATTAAAGCTGAATTTCTCAAAGACCAGGTGGGAAAATGGGGGCCTAAACAGAATATCTCTAAGATTCAGGGGAAGAAAACAAAATGAAACAAAACCTTGATTATCTGGAACTATATTGGACTCAGAGTTACCTTGTATGTTCTTTAATTGTACTTCATGTTTTATTATTATAATTGTCCTTTTAATCTTCCTGCCTTCCAGGTAATCCTTCTCTTGAGGTAACAAGAGGAAGAATATGGAATTCATTTACTTTTAATTGGATCAGTGCCCAGCATAACACATTTTACGAAGAACTTAAAAATGTCAATATAACAAAACACAGCAATCAAATAATATGCAAAATTTAATATTTCAATGGTTTAGTTAGTGAAACTATACTTGTTTAAAAGAAACATCATAATTAAGAATCAAAGGTAAAGAAAACTTTATGGAGGATATTTAAGTTGCTTCTGGGAAAAGGATGAGAATGAGGTATCAGAACCTGATCAGAGGAGATTACTGGGGTTGTGATTCATCACAGATGTAAATGAACAAAAAACAGAGTAACAGGCAAACTTTCTAATAGTCGATTTAGAATCTCAAAGGATTGTTGTGAGGCATAAAAATAAGGAAATCAGTGTTCAAGCCCTGTTTCTGGAGCAGAATAAACATCTAAAAATGGTAACTGTTATTGTAAATTATTTTTGGGACATTACTATACGTAATGGTGTGTTTGTTTTTTGCCCATTTCTCTACCATATGTAATACTGAAGTAAAAGCTGACTCTATGTAACTATATAATGGGTAGGAGGCAGAAGAGATTCAAACATTGACTCAGTAACTGAAATTCCTTTTCTGAGATTCTAATTTTCCAAGTTCTAAACCAGTTATGTACAAGGAAAATCAAGTTTCTGTTTTACCACATAGTTGAAAAATAGGATTATATTGAGAAATTCTTTCAGTGATTAGAGGATATTTTGGCCTTATGTGGCCTTGCAGCCCAGGGAATTCTTGGTGAGTGAAGACTGCTGTGTATCCTTTGAGAGTTAATTGCCTGCTGATGTTGCCAAACTTTAATAAATACAGCAGGAGATAAACTGACTGAATATAGAGGTGATCAGGCTAAAATGTTAGTACTAGCACCAGGTTACAGTTTCTTGTCCACTTTCAAGTTGAGGACTAGCTAATCTCTCTGCATAGATTCTCAAAGAGAAGCTTAATAATGAGGTAGTCTTAAAACTTTACAGTATGAGCAATTTTAATAGTTCTTGAGTTTAATTTTTACCAGGAATTCAATCCAAGTTATGTAGCAAAGCTTAGACAAAAACTCTCATTTCATACTGTCATTTAATGTTTTTGTTTTTCATCCTGTCACATAATTCATTTTCAATTAGGAATAAATATGTATGAAGTGTGTATCAAAGAATACCTCTTTTAAAGAGAAAACCCATAGTGGCACTGTGTATTAAAGAGATCGTATGTGGTTAGTGACTTAGAATATTCCAAAATGAATTAATAAGCAAATGTTAACATCTAATTTAAAGGATTAGAATATTCCTGGGATTAGTCTACCAATACTTTTTCATGAGGTATTGTAACAGTTTATTTCTTACCAGTTTATTCTGTTTTCTAAGTAGAAAATAATCAAATATGATAAAAATTATTTTGTTTACCTTTATTATTATTTTTGATTTTACTTCCTATAGTAAATTATATCAAATTTCTATAATTAGGCAAGTCAGTTAATCCACCTGGAAAACAAGAATTTAGAATTATTTTGAAAAACCTATGAATTAAAGACATGTTGCCAAGTAATCTTAGATTCCCTAGAAAGAGTATGTGTGTCAGTTCAGCAATAGGGAATTAAAATAGTAATGTCATTCATACCTCCAGATTGTTTTTAGTAGATGTCTTATGGAGATAAAAGTAAACAGTGATTTTTGTGAGTTAAGCTATGGCAATGTCATTCACTGATAGAACTATCTTAAGAATTAGTCATTTGGCAGAAAAGAAAGTTGTAATTTAAGTTTATCAAATCTCCACTGACATTTGTAAAAATATTGAGGATTTGGAAAATGGGACTAATATGATTTAACTGACCTATTCAGCCATTTCATGAGTGAAATTTAATTTGTTTATTCATGCAAAGAGTATTAATTCACCTAGTGCCTGCAGAGCTCCAGCATTATTCTAGGCACCAGGGATACAATGATAGAAGTCATGACTCTACCTTCATGGATTTATACCTGAATGATTTATACTTCATGGATTTATACTTTTCTATCATTATACTGATGATAGAAAAGCAAGCAAATAAATATCTAATGTAATGTTAATAAAAGCAAATTGGGAAAGGTGAAAAAATGCCTGGGAAGTTCAAAGAATATATATATTAATTATATATTATATAATATATTTCTATATACAATATTACATAGAAACATATATTATATAATTAATACATATTAATTATATAATCATATAAATATTTATGTAATTATATAAATATAAGTAAACATTAACCATTATGAAATATACAATTAATATATATTTATTATTTAATATATATTTATTACTAATGTATTAATTAATATATATTTCTCTATATACATTATATATAAT
>PVHY01022878.1:0-21766 GCA_004024945.1 Uropsilus gracilis | reverse complement strand
GTCACTTGTCTGCAGGGCAAAAATTTTCTCCCAGTTGGTTGGGTTTCTTTTTGTTTTGTTTATTGTCTCTTTTGCTGAACAGAAACTTTTTAGTTTTATATAGTCCCAGCTGTTTATGCTTTCCTTCATTTTTTTGCCGGCCATAGTTGTTTCCCCAAATGGATTTCTGAGGTGAAATTCATGAAGGGTTTTGCCCAGGCTTTCTTCTGTGTATTTTATGGTTGCAGGCCTCACTTCCAGGTCCTTTATCCATTTTGAGTTAATTTTGTACAGGGTGTGAGGGTGTTATCCTGGTCCATTTTTTTTTACAAGTTTTGATCCAGTTTTCCCAGCACCATTTACTGAAGAGGCTATCCTTGTTCCAGGGTATGTTTTTTGCCCCTTTGTCAAAGATTAATTGGCTGTATATGTGTGGTCTTATTTCCGGATATTCAATTCTGATCCATTGGTCTGTCTGTTTTTGTACCAGTACCACGCTGTTTTAAGTATTATGGCTTTGTAGTACAGTTTGAAGTCTGGAATAGTAATACCTCCGTTCTCTCTTCTGTTTGTCAATAGGGTTTTGGCTATTCGGGGTCTTTTGTTGTTCCATATGAATTTTTGTTCTATCTCTTTAAAATATATCATTGGCATCTTTATTGGAATTGCATTGAATCTATAGATGGCCTTTGGTAGTATAGCCATTTTGATGATGTTGATTTTTCCTATCCATGTACAGGGAACGTCTTTCCATTTTTTTTACATCATCTTCTATTTCTTTTAAGAATGTTTTATAGTTTTCTTTGTATAATTCTTTTACATCTTTTGTTAGGTTAATTCCCAAGTATTTTATTTTCTTTGGTGCAATGGTAAATGGGGTGTTTTTTCTAATTTCTTCTTCTTCTGTTTGATTCTTTGCATATACGAATGCTGTTGATTTTTGCGTGTTGATTTTGTATCCAGCTACCTTACCAAATCGGTTTATTATTAAGATTATATATTTTTAAATGACTGTATAGTATTCTATTGTATAGCTGAGTAGTATATATACAGCATCTTTTATCTACTCATCTGACTTTGAGCATATAGTTAATTTCAATACATGATTATTGTAAATAGTTCTACAATGATAATAAAAGTGCATATATACTTTCAAGTTATTGATTTTGCTTGATTCAGATAGATATAGGCAAGTATAAGTGCTGAGTAATATGATAGATAAAATTTCAACTATTTTGAAGAACCTATATACTGTTTTAAGTAGAGGCTTGAGCAGTCCACATTCCCACCAACAGAATGCAAGAGTTCCTGTTTCTCCACATTGCTATTGACAGTAATCACTGGTTTTATTGATATGGGCCACTCTCACAAATGGGAGATATTATGTCACTGTCACTGTAGTGTGGAAATGCATTTTCCTGTTGTAATGTTGATAGGGTGTGCTACCCCCACCCCCGCCATTGTTTCCTGTTTAAGATTGCAGATTTCAAGGACAGGTATGCTAAACTGTGAGAATGACCTTAATTGGAATTTCCCTTCAGGGAGATGCAGGAGGGAGGAAGAAGTAATGGTCCAGGTGTGGTTCCTGGAAGGCAGGAAATCAGGATATATAAAAGGTCTGGAAACAAAGAGAAGGATTCAAATATGGAAATTGGATCCAATATGGAGGTCAGATAGAGAGATTCATGGAGGAGAGTGATTTGGTTTCAGTCATTTTGTAAGATGGAGATGTGAACCATGTGAGCTTGGCCATGAGGCCACCGGGGGCCTGCAGCCCTTGGCTGGACTGGGCTAGCTGCATGAGTGCCAAAGGCGGTTAAGAAGTTTGCAGATTTGAACTCTGTGTTGGAGTTTGTTTTGCTGAGTTTGACTTGTGTCTGAAAAGGTCGTCAGGCCTGAAAAGAAAGTGAACTTTGCTGGGCCTGGTACCATGAAGTTTCTACCTGGATGACAAGAAAAGGATGGCACAGAGGAGCTGGAGCACAAAGGAGTGCACCAAAGAAAGTCTTCAAAGAAATGTCTTCAAACACGTGGAGAGGAACTCTGACTGGCTGATTTTGGTGAGATGATCAGGACTGAGAGACTGAGGATTTTTGCGCAATCTGGGAAGGACTTTGGACAATGCTGAGAAAGATTTTGGACAATGTTAAAGTAATTGGAGTTTTCCTCACATATTTCTTTTGTAGTTATTAGGATAATTAGAAAATCACTTTGTTAGAAATAAATTAGTCTGCACTGACAGTCTTGCATTGGTTTGGTATTTTGGTTGAGAAGACTGGGGATGGTGGAAAGAACCCACGAGTGTAGAGTTTAAACTGTGTTTTTAAGTTTTTCCTTTTAGGTCTGGAAGAAGGAAAGAAAGCAGAGAGAAGCTAGTAGCTGATGTTTGCCTGTCAATAGTAGGCAGGTACAGTGAAAATGTTAATGGCCTGCTTGCATCCTGCTTTGTAGATAAAGCCATTTGTTAATGTGTACTGCTTGTAGCCTGCTTTGTAGGGGGAAGCAGGCAAAGGTGTGTGTTCCAAGTTAAAGTCAGGAAGTCTTCATAATACCCTGTTTCAACGTCTGTAGGCCATCTGTCTATTTTTTTTTTGAGAGGTGATTATTTAACTCTTTTGCCTGCATTTAAAATTTTATTCTTCATTTTATTTTGCATTTATTGCTCTATTTCTTTGAGGAACACCATTGAAAATTTGATAAGCGTGCATTGAAACTTTTTATTTTTTGTTAATATGGACATTTTACATAAAATTATATCTTTTAGTAAATAATGTATTTCAATGTATGTGTGCCTTCTATTTTTTCTAATAATGTCTTAAGATCTTTTTGTACATTCCTTTACCTCCTGAATTATTTCCTCTAGATAGTCAATTCTTTTTGATGTGATACTGAATGGAATTATTTCCTTCATTTCTTTTCTTCTAGTTAATTGTGTGCATGTAGGAGATCAAACAAATTTTGTCAAGGGTTTTTGCATTTGTGTTCATCTGGGATATTGTACTGTATTTTCCTTTGTTGTGATATTCCTGTCTCTTTTTGGCTTTAAAATAATATTGACCTAATCTCTCTCAAAGCAGTATGCAGATTCAGTGTAGTCCTTATCAAGGTTCCTGTGATATGCTTCAAAGAGATAAATGAAACATTACTGAAATTCATATGGAAACACAAAAAGTTAAGAAAGTCAAAACAAGCCTGATAAAAATGTTTTATCATTATCCATACTTTAAACTATACTACAAAACTATAATAATTGAGACAGTATTGTACTGAGACAAAAAAATGAGACATAGAAGAATGGAATAGAAATGAGAGTCCAAACATAAACCCACATATTCATGGATAATAAAGCTAAAACAAATGATTCAAGAGTATATACTTGAGAATAAAGAGTCTCATTCCAAAGGAAAAAGGAAAGAAAATCCAAGTCAACAGAATTAAGGATGAAGGAGAAAACATTAAAACATATATTGTAGAAACAAATAGGATCATAAGAAACCACTACCAAATCTCAGTGCAAACAAACAGAACAACCTAGAAAAAATGGAAAAAAAAATTTTAGGCTTCTACATTCTTCCAAGATTAAATTGAGGTAAACTAAATAACTTAAACACTTTGATCACAAGTGCTGAATTTGAACCAGCAAAAAACCCACACAAGTTAATCTTTGTATGACAAAGTCATACAGTATAACAGATAGCTTCTTTAACAAATGATACTGGGGAACATGGGTTGTCACTTGCAATGAAAGGTAAAAATATCTATACTTAGCTCCATACCCAACAAATAGTTCCAAATGGATTAAAGGTTGGGACATAACAACTAAAACCAATAAAAAGCTTGAAAAAAAACCACAAGAGGCAAATCACAAGATACTACCACATGTATGTACTTAATGACAATCCCAATGACAAGGGAAACAAAAGGAAAAGATATGTGAATGGGAATACATCAAACCAAAAAGTTTTCTTTCCTTTAAAGAAACTGTCAGGAAAATAAAAAGGCAACCTACAGAGTAGGAAAAATATTTGCACATCATCTAACTGACAAGGGGCTAATTTAAAAAATTTGCAAAGTTGTTATCCATCCCAACAAGAAACAAACAGCCCAATCAAGAAATGGACAAAGGATATTTATAGATAAATAGGCATTTTTCTAAAGAAGACACTCTGATGACCTACAGACATAATGAAAAATTGTTCAACATTACCTTTTTTAAGAGTAATGCAAATCAAAACCAGAATGAAATATCACCTTGCTCCTGTTAGAATGGCTCATATAAAAAGAGAATGGAATCAATAAATATTTGTGGTGAAAAAGGAACTCTCACTATTGGTGAGAATGCAAGTTTGTGCAAGAGAATGGAATCAATAAATGTTTGTGGTGAAAAAGTAACTCTCACTCACTATTGGTGGGAATGCAAGTTAATGCAGCTTATAGGGAAAAACATTTGGAGATTTCTTAAGAATATAAAATAGAAAACTCTTTATAACCCAGCAATACCTCAGTTAGATATTTAACCAAATAATGTTAAAACTTTAAAGCAAATATTTATCTACCTTTATGTGCATAGCAATTCTGTCCACAATCACCATGTCATGGACACAACTGCTGCACTCTTCAATAGACAAGGATATTATGGAAATTGTGGAATATATACTCCAATATATACTCCAGTGATACTAGATCACCATCTCACTCACACCTTACACTACATTAACTCAAAATGTATTAATGACATGGTTGTCCATCATATAACTCTTGTTTTAGATAAGGATTAATCAAGAGAAAATTTGAGGAAAGGTTTTAGTTTATAAATAACTATCTATAGCAACATATAAATGGTGCTGGTGATTCATTAGATCTGCCCTGTGTTACAGTCAAGGTTTCATGAATTAAAAGGTTTTGAAACAGAGCAGGCAGTGATATTAACAGTATGCCATTTTCCAATTCCACTGACCAAAAATACTTCTAAAATAACAATAAGCATAAAAGGAACCCATTCACTCAGATAATGGAAGTTTACAAATTGTTTTGACTCAGATATAGTTTGAACACAGAAGATAAAAAGTTATTGATATTTCATTTTTTTCCTTTTTCATTGCTCATACTTCTGCCTAGTTGACATTAAAAGTTGTTTCTAGTAGTTCTAGCCTCATAATAATCCTGAGAATTGACTCAGCTGTCCAAATTATGAGCATGTGCATTGATACTGAATCATGTGATGATGCCTGCCAAATCACTGTGATTAGAGGAAATCAGTGTTCTGATTGTCCAGGCTTAACCACATATCTTACCTTGGAACCAGGAGTAAATCAACTCTACCCGGTGTTCACAGGAGAAAGGAAGAAAGGAAAAACCCACAAGGTATCATCAGAATAGAAGCTTGGAGTCAAAGATAGGAATTCCACTTGAACAGGCATCTTACCTTTGGATAGCTCATCCCGTTTTGGAGGTAGAGAAAACTCAAGCTTTCATCTGTTGTAACATTTATACAGATGAAAAAACAAGGTGTAGAGAAATTAAACTAATTTTCTAAGTTCACACAGTTGTAGGCAAACGATAGGTTAAGAACCATAAATACCATAGTTTTAGTTCTGTCTCTGTTATTTAATAATTTATTCAATAATACAAAGATAAACACTCGCTTTGGATAAGTCATCCAGAACAAGTGGGAAGGTGGGGAGGAGCAGTAGAAAAATGTGACAAAGGACTTGTTAGCAATAAGCTAGATCTAGATGACTTTACAACTCTCTTACCCTGAGCTTACAGTAACCCTATGCTGTCACCCTTGTACATCTGACAATATCTTTCTTCATGCTCTTAAATGCTGGAGACATGTATCAGGCAGCTCAATTAGTATAAAGATATGTACACCATTCGAACTGGATCTCATACTGCTAATCAATTTGCATGCATGCCTGTGTAAAGTAATTATAGCATTCTGGCCACATAGATGCACTTCCTACATTTAGGGAGCAAAATCAGGGTTTCTTTTTGCCCTTAGAATAATTTTATTTGTCTTGTCACCAAAGGTTGATGATACTAATATTAGTGTCCTTTAAAATCATCTGCAGTTAAAGCTTCATATAGTAAATCTTTGGCTTATTTTCCAGAGAGAAAACATTCCAGATCTGATCTCTCATATTTGTGGTAATCATTCTTAAGGTGAAAATAATGAGGAATGGAAGTAACCTTGACTCTTGAGGAAAAATGAAGAGACGATTACTTTTGTGATAGTGGTCTTTCATCAATCTTGCCTTCTCTTCCTTCTTCATCTCTTGGGTGCCAGTATCTCGATCATCTGCATTTGCAGCACTTGTCCTTTAGAGCTGAAATTTCATTTAAACTTGTTGAAAGTCAAGTGCGTTTTTGAGAAAGGTCTATTTCTAAGGCCTATTTCATTTATGGTGACAAAATTCGCAATTCAATTCTCTCAGGTGAATATGAAGTATCCTGTAAAGACTCTGATGTGCTAAATGCAATACTGATACTTACTGATGAGCTATTTTAAGTCTAACATTCCAAGGTCAAAGTAAGAATCTCCCTTCTTTCAAGCTTTACTTTCATCAAAACCTGACAAGAAAAGTGATAAATACCAGATAGTGTCACTTGTATGTGGAATATAGAGGAACCAAACAAAGGGTGAAAGGCAAATTTTGAAACTAGCTCTTGGAAGCTAACATAGAACCAACGTATCCAGAAAGGGGGGATGGAGCGATTAGTATGGGGACAGCACATAGTAATGTGTTATAGGCTATGAACTACAGTGTTTCCGTTGAGGGTGTGGGATAGTGACTGCATCTGAGAGGGAAACCCTGTTCTTTCTAACCACTAACAAGGATATAAACCAAAGGTACTTCAACATAAAAGACCTTAGAGCCCTTCTAATAATGTTGGCAATTTAGAAATAGGTGAAAGCTTGAATTAATTCTAAACCAAGAAAGGAGAAACTGCCCAAGGTAGAGCACAAGAAGGCTATGTGATTACAGATCTATTTCTTGCAGACAAAGGTGATATAGTTTCTTGTAGTACCAGTGGGTAAAATTTAATCATAAGTGTTAACCCATCTCCTCAAATATGTGAATGATAAAGATGAATATCACAGTAATCTTTTTTTAATTAAAAAAATTATTTATTTATTTATTTATTTATTTATTTATTTATTTATTTATAAATTTCACATCTTTGTAATCCCAGGGACTCACCCCCACCCCCCACCCTCCCCACCATTCCCCCCTTTTTCCCCCTGCCCCAAGTTGTGTGCTTTAGTTTGATAGTTAGCATGTTTTGACTTTTCCTCATGGCTTTTGTTTATTTTTTCTTATAGTCCATATATTAGTGAAAACATTTGGTTTCTCTCATTTTCTTTTTGACTCGTTTCTGCTAATAGGATTTTTTCTAAGTACATCCATGTTACCATAAAATCATCAAATTTGTCATTTTAACTGATGCATAATATTCCATTGTGTGTATGTGTGTGTGTATATATATATATATATATATATATATATATATCACATATATATTTATCACTTTTTTTTTCATCCTGTCATCCTTTGGGGCATTTAGGTTGCTTCCAAGTTCTTGCAATTATAAATAGTGCTGTAGTAAACATCCGAGCATAGGTGTCCCTTTGTACCCACATTGAGGTCTCTTTTGGGTAGATTCCCAAGAGAACAATTGCTGGGTCAAATGGTAGTTCCATTTTCATTAATTTGAGCATCCTCCACACAGCTTTCCATAGAGGTTGGACCAGCTTACATTCCCACTAGCAGTGTAAGAGTGTTCCTTTCTCTCCACATCCCCATCAGCACTGTTGTTACCTGTTTTTCGGATGTGAGTCATTCTTACTGGTGTAAGGTGGTATCTCATTGTGGTTTTGATTTGCATTTCCCTTACTGCTAGTGATGTTGAGCAATTTTTCATGTGCCTGTTAGCTATTTGTATTTCCTCTTTGGAAAAGAGTCTTTCTTTTTAGTTCTCTCCATTTTTTGATTGGGCTTCTTGTTTTGTTTTTGTTTAGTTGTGTGAGTTCCTTGTGGATCTTCATTATTAAACCCTTATCACTCTTGTGGAGGGCAAAATTTTTTTCCCATTCAGTTGGGCTTTTTTTTTAGTTTTTTCTGTTGTCTCTTTTGTTGTACAGAAGCTTTTTGCTTTGATGTAGTCCCATCTGTTTATGTTTTCCTTCATTATTTTGCTGTCTGTAGATGTATTCAAAAAGATATTTCTGAATTGTAATTCATGGAGGGTTTTGCCCAAGTTTTCCTCTATGTATGTTATGGTTTCAGGTCTGACATCTAAGTCTTTTATCTCTTCTCCTTGTCCTAGGCACACAAATGACTTCGTAGAGAGAAGCAGGCCTGTATGTGCTTGAGTCAAATTCCAAAAAGTATTTTTCTGGTCACCTGATTTCACTTGCTGAGCTTTGTCTTCAGAAAAATCACGGAAAAGAGGCTGCCAGTTTCTGGAAATATCTGTTTTGAGGCTGAAAAACTACTGAGCCTATGAAACATTGGATTTACGAAAATTACTCACTGCAGATTGAGGTTTACTACACGCAACAAAGTGCACTGAGGAGAATTTGTATAATTGTAATGACTTTGAAAATTTATATTGATCGAGCATGGTAGCGCATGCCTGTAAGCGCTTTTTCTAAATCAAATTTGCCATTCTGAATTTTGTTTAACATGTTGAGTATTTTAACTCTGTTTCCTTCTCTTTATTCTTTTTTTTTTTAATGTAGAGTTTTCTTTACCCTTATTATGGAAATATTTTGTTGCCCTTAAGTAAGTGTGGAACAAAGTTTTTTATTTTGTTTGAACTTGTTATTTAAAAATAATTAATGAGAAAATACATAGATGGACAATATTTACATTGTAATGACTTTCTTATGTTATGTATTTCCTGAAGGTATTCTACTTCACTGTGTTTGAGGTAGAAGATAGCTTGAAAGGAGGTATTCTAAAAGTTCAAAAATAAATATGATTAACTGGATATCTTATGGATCCTGGCTAAAGTGAGAGGTGAAACAATGGCAGCTGTAGTTCTCACCATGATTGTAAATAGGATATGATTCAAGATCATTTTTGAGTCATAATTCAAGATAAAAACAAACTTATGAGTAAATAAGAAGATTATAGGATTATATATATATATATTTATAATGCTAATTATGGTCTCTGTATTTATGGTATTTGCTTCTTTTTGGAATTATTACTATTAGGTTTATTTAGTTGCCACATAGTGAGCAGTCATTTAACATATTGTAAACAGATACTGACATACTTACCAAATTGTTTCTGTGTAATGTCTTGGAAATTTTGTCATTTTGTCTTGAAACAAAAGGAATGCTTAGTTCATGCAATTCTAGTAAGCTGGTGGCAGAAATGAACAAAGGAAAGCCCAGTCTAAAGGGACCATCATACTCATTTTGGGTATCTCCATGTGCCTGCAAAGTAATAGGAAGGACATGTGCAGCTCCTCTGGACTGAAGCATGCACCAACAGAAACACCATGGGCTGGAAACTCCTGTGTAGAAAAATATATCTGGATGAACTGTAACAAAATTTTTGGTCACTACATCTGAACTTTTAAGTGAAGTTATACTTTTTATTTTTAAAAACAAAGTAACTAAGAAGTTAGTAAGGAAAACATCAAGGAGGTATGGCTTGGAGATCATTTACCCTGCTATCAGCTGATAGATGTCCTTTCTGTTTTGTTTTTGATGTTGCAATGAATTAAAATTAAGATTTGTCTATCAAAAAGAAGTTAGAATTTCATGAAGTAAACAACCAAAGCAGCTAAAATCTTTAGAGACAAAATGATGGTCTTTCAAAAATTCTGCCTTTCTGTTTCCAACTTCCCTGTTGCCCAACAACAAAACCCTTCAGAAAGTAGCTATCTGTAAAAACCAGTTATAACAAGACATGTATTTTCCTGAGGTCAATATACTCAAAATGGTTTCAAAGTTTCTTTAAGAAGGGAGGCAGATTACAGCAAATGTTAAAGTCTCAGAGTGAGAGTCCAGAGATGATTTTAGCAAACCTCCTGCAGAATACCCATACAAGCCATTGGAGAGATTTTTTGGGAAAACATTGTATTATGGATGTAGTTGCCTCAATATCCTGCTCTTTTAAGTGGGAACATTTCCTTTGGACAGTGAAAATAATCAACTTTAAGGCCTATATTTTTCAGTGAAGTAAATTATCATTTCTGTCCTCAAGGATTCCTCCTATAAAACCGGGTCAATAAGTCTTCCCATACTCTACATGCCAATGATTTCTGAACCATGCAGGATAGACACTGGGAATTGTATACATTTTTGGAATTACTATACATTTCAAGTTGCTTAACAATAGTCTATGTGATGAATATGCTGAAATGGCTCTGCTAGCATATTTCTATTGGCCAATCACCTCTCAGTATGTCTTTTAGCTTCCATTACACAGACTGCTTGCCTCTTAATCTAGCTTTCTAGTTTAACACAATTTTATCTCTGAATCCATATAATGCATCAGATGTTTCCCATGTTGTTTTCCATCTTTGCTTCACCTTCCTAGACTGAGGATTCTAAACTAGTAATCCTGGAAAACAAGGTAATGTGTATGTATATATTTTCTTCAATTTTCCTCTCTTCAATTTTATTTTTAAATTATTCTGCTTTTATTATCATCTTATATTATCTCCTTCCCCTTCCTCCTTCCTTCCTCCCTTTGTTCCATTTCATTCTTACTGCTACTCTTTCCATTCTTACATTACTTCCAAACGAGCATTTATCTGTCCACTCATCCATATCCATCCACCCATCCACTTATCCATCCATCCATGATCCTAAATAACTATTTGTCACCTATCATTTTTTCATTTATTCAACAAGTATCTATTGATGCACATTTTTGGCACTGTTCATGGTTGTATGTATGTAGTAAAAAAACAAAACAAATGAATTCCTCTCATTTTTGTCTTTATCTTCATGTTTCTGTAAAAATATTGATATAAATTTAAAAGAACATATATACAATACATAGTGCATACCAAAAAAGGCAGAGAAAAGGGGGAAATCAAAGAAGAAAAGGGTAAAGAAATAAAAAAATAAGTTTAAGGATAAACTAATACAAAAAGATAAAAAAATTATTTGTTTTAGCCAAGAGTTTGGCTTTAAGATTTATGTTGAAATCTTATAAGTTCTCTAGGTGTGAAAAAGTTCCTTAGAATTGTCACTTCTTTCAAGAAGACCCAATGCACTGAGTCCTTGATATAAGAGACTTCACAACTGAGGGTATTTTTTTATTTTGTGGGAACATTTATCTACAGGAACTTAAAAGCCATCCATGACAAACCTACATCAAACATCATCTTAAGTGGGGAAAAACTAAAATCATTCCAGTTAAGATCTGGAACTAGGCAAGGATGCCCACTCTCTCCACTACTTTTAAACATTGTATTGGAAGTTCCAGCCAGGGCAATAAGGCAAGAAAAATATATAAAAGGGATACAAATAGGAAAAGAGGAACTGAAGCTAAAGTTATATGCAGATGATATGATTCTTTATGTAGAGAACCCAAAAAAATTCACAGAAAAGCTTCTTGAAACAATAAACCAGTTCAGTAAGGTAGCCAGCTACAAAATCAGCACACAGAAACCAGTAGCCTTCCTATACACAAAAAGCCAAGCAGAAGAAGAAATTTAAAAAGTCATCCCATTTATCATCACACCAAAAACAATAAAATACCTGGAAATAAACCTAACAAAACATGTGAAAGAACTATACAAAGAAAACCTTAAAATGCTATTAAAAGAGGTAGAAGAAGATATAAGGAAATGGAAAGACATTCCTTGCTCATGGATTGGAAGAATTGACACCATCAAAATGGCCATCCTACCAAAAGACATCTACAGATTCAACGCAATCCCCTTAAAAATTCCAATGACATTCTTTAAAGAGATAGAACAAAAATTGCAAAAATTCATATGGAATAACAAAAGACCTCGAATATCAAAAAACCTCCTCTCCAAAAAAAAAGATAGCATGGTACTGGTATAACAACCAACAATCACACCAAAGGAACAGAATTGAGAGTCCAGAAAAAAAGCCATACATATGTAGTCCACTAATCTTTGACAAAGGAGTGAAAAACTTACATTGGAACAAAGACAGCCTCTTCAATAAATGGTGTAGGGAAGATTGGACTAGGACATTCAAAAAAAAAAAATGGACCAAGACAACTCCCTTACACCATGTACAAAAATCAATTCAAAATGAATAAAATACTTAGATATCAGACCTGAAACCATAACATACACAGAGGAAAACTTGGACAAAACCCTCCATCAAGTACAATTCAGAAATTCCTTCTTGGAATCATCTGCAGAAGGCAAAAATTTAAGGAAAACAGAAATGGATGGGGCTACATCAAACTAAAAAGCTTCTGTACAGCAAAAGAGACAACAGAAAAAACTAAAAGAAGCCCAACTGAAAAAATTTTTGCCCTCCACAGAGTGATAAGGGTTTAATAATGAAGATCCACAAGGAACTCACACAACTAAACAAAAGCAAAACAAGAAGCCCAATCAAAAAGTGGGGAGAACTAAAAGACACTTCTCCAAAGAGGAAATACAAATGGCCAACAGGCACATGAAAAATTGCCTAATGTCACTAGTAATCAGAGAAATGCAAATCAAAACCTCAATGAGACACCACTTTACACCAGGAAGAATGTCCCATATAAAAAAAAAAAAAAACAGGCAACAACAAGTGCTGATGTGGATGTAGAGAGAAAGGAACACTCTTAGACTGTTGGTGGGAATGTAAACTGGTCCAGCTACTATGGAAAGCAGTATGGAGGACCCTCAAACTAATGAAAAATGGAATTACCATTTGACCCAGCAGTTGCACTTCTGGGAATCTACCCAAAGGAGACCTCAATGTGGGTACAAAAGGACACCTGTGCTCGGATGTTTATTGCAGCACTATTTATAATTGCAAGGTCCTGGAAACAACCCAAACGCCCCAGAACAGACGAATGAGTGAAAAAGATGTGGTATATATACACAATGGAATATTACTCATCAATCAAAAATGACAAATTTGATGAATTTATGGGAACCTGGATGTACCTAGAAGAAATAATACTAGCAGAAATGAGCCAGATAGAAAAAGACAGAAACCAAATGAAAGTACACAACAGGAGGGTGGGGACCAGCTGGAGCAGTCGGGGAGGGGAGGTGGTGGGTGACCCCCAGGGATCAAAATGATGTGAAATATATGTATATATAAATTATTTTAAAAAATAACTACACGGACTACATATAGATGCCATGAGATAAGAGTTGATACACATCGTGCCCATTTCTGATGCACAAGTTCCCCATTCACAAATTGGTCTTTATAACTTTGCATCTTGCATAGACATATGTAGGCAAAGAGGGATTCTAATCAGGAAGAAAATGACATTTTGGATAGACTCCTATGAATGTAAACTATTTATACATATTGATTCACTTGTCCTTCATTATACTGAAGTTCTGGCATTTCAGTTCCTTAAGATTCTAATTTGGTCTTTAAGACATCTCTCATATTTTATGTTATTGCAATAAGGGTTGCTCAGCATGTTGCTTGTTAATAAAGGACAACTGCATTTATTTTAATGCTTATTTAAAAAGAAATTGGGATTTAGTGCTTGTCTGCACTAATGGAATCAATGGTACTTTAATATGTGTTAATGGCACTTCAGTGCCCTTAACAGCAGAAAAGAGTGAGGTCATTAACCAAACACATTGTTTGCTCCAAATGAATGAAAGATTATGGAATCCAGAAATGGCTATGCTGGCACATAATTTTGCTATTGTGTGGTCATTGAACCCTAAATAGAATGTATACATTCTTCTCCTTTGTTGTTTTTTAATTCAAAGGGCAAACTGCTTAGGTTATGATGGGTGTTGATAAAGATATGGTGCAACCTATTGAAACTAAAAAGAACAACATACTTAGAGCTCCTCCTTTGTGGATGTGCTGAGAATGTCTGCGTGCAATATAGCAAGTCTGAGCAAACTAATCAATCAGGTATCGAACCTAGAGAATGTAATGGACCAATGCCATGGGCTGCTTTCGGGTTAAGCAAGAGCAGACACTTGACCATCCCCGGTCAAGGAGCATGCATCAAGAGGTGTGATTGGGAAGACCCTGGGGAACCAGCACTGAATGCATACCTAACGACATTGATAAGGGGTTTGAGCAACGAAATGCTCTGCTGATAAGATTGGAACCTTGAGAGTATGGATCAGTTACAATATCTGATGATTAAAATAGATAGCTGTCAGTAGACAAAACCCCCCTCAACCCAAAAGCCGAAAACTTAAATGACACATTTTTGTTTTTACCCCAGACTCTCCTCCCCAGGTGACTGATGCTGTATACAGTATTTCCATCCAGACCTGGATCTTCCTGCTCTTCAGTAGATCTGCCACTAGCAACCAGCTTCCACAACTCCCTGCTTCTTCTTCTTTATCAATGTGTTATCAAACCCACAATCCCTGCTTCTATATTGTGCCCCAATACAATAGTCCTGGTAAAATTTCAAGGAGTTACAGACTGCTAGCTGTCAGTTTTAAGAAAGGATGCTTCCATCTCACTGAAGTTATCTAAAGTTATTTAAATAACTTTAGATGACTGTGATTAAGAGGGACTATGGGAAGACATGTTCTATAAAGAGCAGAGAAGGGCAACACATTAGAATTTACCTAATCATATTAAACTCAAGAAAGTAAAAGGCAAATTAATGACTGCAGTCTTGACTTTTATCTTTATTGTTTTTATTTGATATTGGTTTGCAACACTGTATAATTCAAAAATAATCCCACCTCTTCAGGTGTATGTTACCAAATCAATACTCACAGTCAAAGCAACTGTAGTCTTCCATCATAGTGCGTTTTGTCTTCTTCCTCCTTCTCACCCTCCTCTCATTTGGTGTTGTATGACTCATTTTTCTTCTTTACATTACAAATGTAAATGAAACCACCTGGTATTTGTTCTTCTCCTCATTTATTTCACCTAGTATAATCCAGACTAGACCCATTCCTATTGTGACTTATATACTTCCTTTGCACCATGACTTTTCCTTGCATATCAGTAAGGTGAATCTTTTTTTGATTTTTTTTTGTTCATTTCTAAATGCATTCATTACACTTGGTGGCAGTTTTTTAAACTTAGACTGTGCATGACATTATGTCAGTTAGAAATAATATAAAAGAACATAAGACACAATTACTTTCCAAAAGAAAGAACCAGTTTTCCATTTGATATCTGTTCAAAATGATACTAAATATTTCTTAATAATGTCAAATTTTTAGCCTTTTAAAAGACTTTTGAAACATTTTGAGTTAAACGATTAATGAAGCTTTTTGAATTAGTAAAAACTGTGCTTAACTTTCAGAATATTTTGTGCAGTTGCTGGAAACTATCGATTTTATCGATCTTTTCTTAACATTCATGTTATTTTTCTTTGTTATAGGATAATAAACTGTAGCTAAAATAAGTCACTTGGATTTTCACGCAATTGCTTTCTAAAGTTTACTTAATGGTTATAGATTCTAAAAGAAACTTCTCTGAACATAATATTTTCAAATCTTGTATAGAGTGGATAATTTTTGACATTTTGGGAAACAGAAAGAATGACTAATGATTAAATGTTTGAAATACTAGATTAGAAATAAGGAAAGTTAAGGTGTTACTTTCACTCAACACAACATGCTCTTGAATGCCATGCATTGCTGAGTTGTTATAAAAACCCAATAAAGCAATTTTTAGATAGGTCTTTGTACTTTTGAGAAGAAAGGTTTATATCAATATAAAGCATTAATACAAGTCTCTTGGCATGCCATTGCCTGAAATCTGTGAGTCAATACAACATTCTCTGTTGCTAGCATCTAGCTATATAAAACACTCTTGGATTACACTTCCAATATAATATCTATGTAGGGTTTTTTTGTTAATACACACTTTAACAGGGAATGCTAAGTAGTGAAATCAATCAACTATTAAAAATCACTCTATGAAGGCAACTATATGATCCCTCCTCTGATATGATTTCTTAAAGGACTGTTTTCCTATCTTCAACTACAACAACTTACATCACAAAGTCAAATATATTGTCCAGATTTTTTAAGTACAATGAAAAAAATCAGTGGTCATGAGTGTTTCACAAAAGGAGACAATAATTCCATTATGAATCTAGACTATATACCTCAATCAAACACTAATGAATTTGGTCACTAATGTTGTGGCTTTATTAAAAAAGAATGAACTTCCTAGAAGTAAGTTTATATATGACACAACTTCTGCCACAGAATGTAGTTATTTTCAAATCTTTTACAAAGCATTTCAAATAGCATTCTTAACACTTTAATGTGGGACCATTTTCTTCAACATTCTCTTCAGGATGAATAGCTATTATCCTACAAAATGAGAATTCAGGTCACATGTCAAGCTTTCAAGGAGGTACACTGGGAGGTGATAATGCTCAGAAGATAAATTGGAAAGATACCATAGGTATTAGCTGGTGTAAATGCTGCTTTCAATTTGTGTAGCAGTCATTGTAGTGCTTTCAGAACATGATAATGAATTAAATGTAATTCTTGGTTGTCCCCTGAAGTCCTAATAAGGACCAAATAGCCAGATCCAGTCTGATTTGAAATCGCTCCTGTAACCATTCCATAGATGCCTCACTATCATTCTATAATTGGGCAAAGACAAACTTTGATATAGCTAAATTTCTGCCCTTTCAAAGCACTAACAAGCATGGTCTTGGACTGTAGCAAAACTGCATGCATTTCCCTTTTTTGAAGGACTCACCAAATGCTCAGATTTTTGTCCTTAATTTTTATTTCTCAAAGAGAATGTTGTTTATATTTTAGCCATAAGAGACATTATAATTATACTTCCTTTTTTCTTTCTGTTAGTCATATACTAATGGCAGTATGTTAGGTCTTTTGTTAAATAGTTTCTAAGTTTGTATTTAGAAAGTTTAGATTTAACAGGGTTATTTTCACCAATGACCCATGTTAATGCAACAATTTTCATTACTTAATATATGATGTATTTCCCTCACAATATTCTACAAATTTATTTTCCTTCAAATATTCAGTGTATGATATACTTCTATGTATGAGGTAGAATTTTGAAATCTGCAAAGGTTAGACTCAGAAATGTGGTCTTGAATTAGTGAATCTTGAGCACTGATTCTGTGTGAATGGTTTCAGTGATGCTGAGTCACCAATAACTGCAACATTGAGGGTCAGGTGTCCATCTTTTCAAAAGGGGATGTAAAGAGGGACTTATGCACTTGTTTGTAATTTTTGTGGAAATAAAGTAAATCAGATAGCATTTTTAGTATTGATATTCTTCTAACCAAATATTTAAGACCCAGAAATTTCCTGTATTTAAAGAAAAGGAGTAATTTTTAGGAGAAAGAAAATTCTTGCCGCCATAAAAACACTGAAAAACAAGCAATGGAATCTGAAAATTGATAAATTTTTATTATTTTACTTGGCAGGATGGAAGGTAAAGAGTACTTATATTCCTAACAATTGCCTAAGAGCCTATTTTTTTAAAAAATATATACTTTATTTTCTGCTATGTTTGGGACATTTATACCCATGTATTTGGTGTGTAACCATCCAAGGCCTGATAGGTTTATTGTTGATCCAGGCGGACCAGCAGTCAGGAGGGCAGTAACTGAGCCCCAGAGACTCAGAATGACACTGCCACCAACATTCCAACACCAAAGGCAAGGAACCCCTTTATCCCTCATCCCAGGTCTCAGCCGCCAGCATTTATGTACGTGTACACCCCATTCTCTTCAGCTTCTTGGCCCAGGTATCCACAATCAAAGGCATATTTGTCAGTGCTCACACTCCCAAGTAACTTTTTGCACCAACACAATACCATGCATGAGCAATGAAACATACACGCAACAAATAAAATAATCTCTTAAAAAAATGCTCTTGCACTAATGTAAAGCATACTGAAGAAGTGAATGGCAGAGATGGGAATCCGGGAACGAGTAGCATTGGTATGGAAAACCTACAGTCATGCATCACATTTTTGTATATAGTATTCAGAGAAGGATCTCAGCAGACTGGAAATCACTCAGGGAAAACACAAAGGGACTCAGGTGGAGATTTAGGATACTATAATCAGGGACCAGATCTGAGTTGATCATGAATGGGAATTCAGGCGTCATGGAAAAGAACAGCATTATGGGTAAGGTGACTGAAAATTTACTGAACTGATTTCTTCAGTATAAGCCAGATTTCACTGGTCCAATATAATTTATAAACAGATAGACCTGTGGAGGCTTCTGACACAATTACTGTGACAAAATTTCATTATGTGAGGATACTAAGAAATATGCCCTTAAAAACTAGTCAAATAAGGCCATATATCTAAAAGACATTCTATTTTTCTCATAACCTATTCATCACATGTATGAGAAAGAATCCTTTCAACAAGAAAAAATAGATTCAAATTGATATCTTCTCTAAAGTGTGTGAATATTAAGCATATCTCTTAGTTTTCTTTCTTATACTCCCCATCAAACAACAAATAAAGCCAGGTGGAGTGGTTTGGAGAGGGTCCCACAGAGGGCTACTATGAAGACAAATGGTTAATGCCTGCTCTCCCAGCTGCTCAGTTAATTACTGTAATAGAAAACATCTTGGGGGGAAACACTGCATACAGTTATTAGCAATTAACCCGCAACTCTAAAAATCACAATTCTTACTAATAATAGAACACTGCCTATTCAGTCTAATTATAATTTCTACATGACAGTCCTATATTTTCTGAAAATATGAAATCTTATAGATCATTACTATTTCAAATGTAAATAGGAAACTGGGATGATGATGATATTGAGGAATGCAAATTGGAGTAAAGTGGATAAAATCAGAGGGGGCATGATTTATGTAGTGATAGACTAATTTCCCCAAATGGAAAAGATTCAGCTATATTAGACAAAGGAACACTTCTCCAAATATTTAACTACAGTATGAGGCAGAATAGAATAAGGCACAACAGGTAGGCCCCAGTGACCCAGTAGAGACATGGGAGAGCTGCCTTCCCCACAATGGACAGAGGCACCCAGGTGAAGATGGAATGACCAGCCCATTCCAAACCCTGTCAGCTTCAATAACCTCCCTGGAGAAGTGTGGGAGAGCAGACATTGCACCCTGAGGAAGCAGAGCTGCTCCCAAGCGGGGGTGACTCACTGACCAGTGACCTTCCCAGAAACAAAGAAAGTAAAAGAAAGGATGAACAGCTGGGAAACATTAAGCTAAAAAACTTCCATACAGCAAAAGAGACAATAAGCAAAGCAAAGAGAATCCCAACAGAATGGGAGAAAATATTTACTTACCATAGAGCAGATAGAGGCTAGTATAGATATACAAAGAGCCTATACAAATTAACAACAACAAAATAACCCAATTTAAAAATGGCCAGAAGGGTTAAAAAGACACTTTTCCAAGATGAAATTCAAATCGTCTACAGACATATGGGAAGATGTTCAACATCACTTCTAATCAGGAAATGCAAATTCACTGAGATACCACAATGAGATACCATCTTATACCAGTAATAATGGCCCATGTCAAAACAAAACAAAAAAATGGGCAATAACAAATACTGGTGAGGGTGTGAAGAAAAAGGAAGACTTTTACACTGCTGATGAGAATCCAAAATGGTCCAACAACTATGGAAAACTGTCTGGAAAATTCTCAAATTATGAAAAATGGAACTACCATTTTATCTATCAATCAAATGGGAATCAACCCAAAAGATACAAAAACACTAATTCAAAAGGAAACATGTACTCCTGTATTTATTGCAGCACTATTTATGATATCTAGGATATGGAAACAGTCCAAATGCTTCGAAAACAGTGGAATGGATGAAACAGTTACAGCACACTACACAATGGAATATTATTCAGCAATCAATCAAAAAAGAGAAACTCATATCATTCACAACAACATGGTAGGAGCTGGAAAGATTATGCTAATTGAAAGTAGAAGGAAAGAGAAAAATACCAGATGGTCTCACTTATATGTGCAATGTAGGTAAATCAAATGAAAGGACAAAAAAAGTGAAGACTAACAAATTGACCATAGAAATGAAACATCCAGCAAGGAAGGAAAATAGGGGTGAAATGGGGTAGGGTCCATGAGGGAAAATGGTGATGGGTCATGGGTGAGATGATGGTGGGAGAAATATGGGACTACAACAATGTAAGTAAATAAATTTAAAAAAAATAATGCAAGACAGAAAAAAATTCACAAAATAAAATGAACAGATGTGGTAAGACATTGTTTCTCTTTAAATTAGAGTCTTCTTAGATATAGTACTCACCAAACTCAAACTTTTCTTTTGATTTAGATACATCTCTTCTACCATTGCTCAGGTTCTCTTCACTTAATGTCCAACTGTCTGCTTAGAAGGCACTAAGTTTAATTCTGCTTCAAAATATTAAGGCTTGGTATTAATTTTGTCTGAAATAAATATTGCTCCCTTAGGATTGACTAGTTCCTTCTAAGAATTCCAGCATGTTCTCAAAAACAAAACAAACAAAAAAAAAACTAAAAGCTGATCATACTATAAATTAGTTTATTTCTCCCTTATGTTTTCATTCTATAATATTCTTTTGTAGCTGTCCATTACCATTTGGCAGAATAGCCAACTCTGTTATTTCTTAATTATTTGACATTAGGCCTATTTATTGATTTCCTGTTTTGGATCTATTCTACTTCTTTTCCTTTGTGCACTATAGTGATATCACAAATCTGTATTAATATTCACATTGTTTTTATATGACACTGTTTACAGCTAAGGACTGTAAATAATGCTTTAGGTGATTTCCTTTCTGATATGAATATTTGTGTGGATTCTTTGTCGTTAATATTTCCTTGTGCTGTTTTTCTTATTAACTCATAGTTAATTTTCTCCCCCAATGCTCTAATGCCTAGAAATAAATTTCTATATCACCCAAACACACTAAATGACCCTGCTTCCTTTATCTTCAAGAGATATTCACCCTATTACCCCTTCTAACTGGTAGGGTGCTTTCTAGTTCTAGTGCACAACTTGATTGTAAAAATTCCTTTTGCTATATTCCTGGACATCCCTTTTACTTTTCTAGTGTCAGAGCCCCATATTTTTTGCTTCCATGGTTTTCATTCTCTCTTTTTGGTTTATTTGTAATGCATATATAATATATATTATTTATGCATTAATATTTTAATATAGATTATATGCATATGTGTGTACATATATATTATATATGCATATATATTTTAATGCATTTATATATATACTGCATATAATATTGTTGTATTCTCCAAGGTTCTCCCATCACCATATCACCCATGAACCATCATCTTGCTCTCTTACGCTCATCTCTCCTGATTTCTCCCTTCCTCACCCTCCCTTACAGTATTTTTAAATACTGTTGTCGGTTTTAAATTTTTCTTGTTCTGGCCAGGCTCGGTGGCTCGTGCCTGTAAGCTTCAGCCTATGAAGCGGCCGGGGCTAGGGATCTCGGTTCTAGTTCAGCCTGGGGCCCATAGCGAGATCTAGTTCCAAAAAAATAGCTGGGCGTGGTGGCGCATGCCTGTAATCCCAGCTACCTGGGAAGCTGAGGCTGGGGATTGCTTGAGTCCGTGGTACCCCGGGTAACGAGAGCCTGGGGTTCCACGGGCAAAAATAGCGAGACCTAGTCTCCAAAAAAAAAAA
>PVHY01022877.1:0-21749 GCA_004024945.1 Uropsilus gracilis | reverse complement strand
TAAATATAGTTGAAAACCAGGCTTAGGAATATGTTTTATAAAATTATAACTTGAAATCATGTAACTAGAAGCATTAAATCCATTTATTAAAATGAAGCCAGTGTGCAGCCAAGAATATACCACCTTACTTAATGAATTTTAAGAAATATTTAGACAAAGTAAATATATCAGCTTTATAAAATAAAGCCTGCTTTATTTATTTATCATAAGACATGAAAGGTAAAAGAACCTTCAGAAAATAGAAAAGAACATCTAATGCAAATTCTACAATTTCACTTTCACTTCTCACCATCTACTTTACTCTTTTTTTCTTTCTAAACCAATATCCTTTTTTATGAGGAATTGTGTCCACTATTGTTCTCCCCAGAACTACAAGTGGATGGGCAACACAAAGTAGTTTCAACAATTAACAGTTCCAAAGAAAGATTGAGAATACCCTACCTGTTTACCTAGAAGATAAGTAGGACTTAGGGAGATGATGAGTAAAGATGATAGAATGGAATGGGTGAAAACTCAAGCATCAACCTGAACAGTTAAAAGGCAAAAGAATAAAACCAGCTAGAAGAGGAAGAAAGGGATTTAGAATATTAGAGAAAGGATCAGAAAGTGAGACATTAAAGATAATGCTTTAGTGTTTTTACAATTTTACACCCATCACTCAACAGAAAATTGCTTTTACTTTTGAAAATTTCATTTGCGTTTACTTTTCTTTTCTCTTTATTGAGATAACATGGTTACCTTCATTCATCTTTTTGCACAATCTTGGATTCCTACTTTCCCATAAGAAAACAATGTGATACTACACTGTAAACTACATTGTGCATTTAAACTATGTAGAGGACATAAATATTTTTTAAAATGGAATTTGCTCTTTAGACTATAAATACAGTAATGTATGAGATATTTTAAAGCAGGGATGATTTCTCAGATTCCTATTATTCTGCGGCTAAGATTTCTTTCTTTTAGACATTCACCTGATATTTTAACAAGTACTGGAAATAGAAAGATAAAGCTGGTATTCTACTTTTGAAATATTGGTAATTTATAATACAGAGTTTAACTGGAAGATGTGAAAGGATGTTCAACTAGTCAATAGCACCAGGTACAGATTATAAATATTTGCTTTACATATGGTTAATACAGTAATCCATACACCATTTCCTGCCTCCAGTCACCTTTTCCTTGGCATTGCTAATTGATCCCACTCTTTCCTGCTGAAACCAAGTAAGGACTTAGTATTTTTTGGAGATTATGTTAAAAAAAAAAAAAAAAAAAAGATTATGTTCAATGTAACCAGCTGGCATTTAAGATGAAAACTGTGTTACTTCCAAGTTGAAGGAATAGTAAGACATTTAGAAGGGAAAATTTAAAAGATGACAGAAGGAACTACTTATATTCAATGTAAAAGAGTAACAAAAATAGCATGAGCCCTGCAGCACTGCACAGATACTTTACAGTTGCTGCATTTCACTGAATCCTTACAACAAACCCATGAAGCAAGCACTGTCTGTGTATTACAGTTGAGGAAAGTGCTCCTTAATACTTATCTAAATTCCCTTCCTCCAAGGAAATCTTCAGACTATTATCATTCCCCTCAATCTCCATAATCATTCCCTCTTCTAATCTCCTCCAGGATTTGACAAAAAAATGTTATCCTGTGTGATTATTTATCTTTTTTTGTCTTCCTAAATACTTTGCTTAGTACAACTGGTGCTCAAAAATACGTTTATAAAATGGTAAAAGTATTTTATGAGCAGGCAAATAGCAGATATTATAGAGCCAACAAACCCTATGTTGGTGAACCAGGTATTTTCAGTGCTGTAAAATCTAACTTATAAAAAATTAACCACTTAGGAGCTGTGGTATTGGACAAGTTGTCTTTTTTAAGACATATGAATGAAGTCTTTACATATTTCATGTGAAGTAGTTAAAGTGAGAAGACAGAACTAATCTGCCAAAGTTAAACAAGTAGCAATGAAACAAAAGCAGGAAGGTTATGAGTCAAGGTCTGGTTCTCCTAAATTCCATATTCTTCCCACATGCATATACCCAAAGAAGCAAGAGGTTTAAGGTCACACTAGTATATAAGAGGTCAGAAGAAAAGGCACAGTTTGAAGATTATATTCCCTTCTATTGCTTTATGATGTGCAAATTCCCAAAAATGAGTTAGCAGTGTTGTGATATCCTCATAACTCTATGATTAATATGAATTATCTTTTAAGTCAATGAAAAGGTCTTAGCTTTGGTTAGCTATAAAAACTGCAGATGACTATTATGAGTTTTGATATATATTTTAGGTAAATTTCTGTAACCAAATCAAATGGTTTTACTATTATATGTGACATAGGAAAAGTAAAAAGTCATGAGGAAAAGTCAAAACAAGCTAACAACCAAATTGAAGTGCACAACTCGGGGGAAGGGGGAGGTTGGAGGCAGGAGCGAGGGTGAATCCTGGGGATTACAAAGATGTGAAATTTATATATAAATTAATTAATAAAAATAAATAAAATAAATTTCTGTAACCCCAGTCTTTCTATTTATATGACATTTCCAGTTTGTTTATCAAGTTTATACGATACATAAAACTGGTTAACTTCTTCTATTGATTCATTGCTTTCTAAAAAACTTAAAGTCATTTTTAAGCAAAAATAGTGAACTGCAAAAAAAAAAAACAGTGAGGGTGGGCAAAAAAAAATAGGGAACTGCAAGTACTAAAGATTTGGGATATGAAACAAACTAGTTATACATGCCTATAACAGTGACAAAAGAAGACTATTTAGTGGCAAGTGAAACAATACAGAAGTAACAAACTGGAATAAGAAAAAGACATTTTAGACATATTACCAAGGCAATACAAAATTGCACAAAAATGCCTGTTAATGCATAGAGTGTAAAGTAACAAAAAAGTCTAGAAAAAAAATTAAAGCAAAATTATGCCATCATTTTAAAAATAAAACAAATTAGGGACATCAACAGAATATAATAGAGAAAATAAAAAGCTAAAGCCAAAACAATGGCTTCAATGTCACCTTTATACCAGTGTGGTTTAGAGAACTACATAAACTAAATTTGTTTTGAGAGGAAAGAAAAAGATACAAAGCATAGAAATAAAATTCTATGTCAAAAAGATTACTGAAAAAAAAGAGATGTAACATAAAAACTCTTTAACAAAAAGATACTGCTGTGGAGTATAAATAAACACAAATTACAATAAAAACATAGATTAAAAAAATACAATTACAAATACTGGTGCAAACACCTTTCCATATATACACTGTGTAAACAAGCCTTTCTACATGGACCTGCTTAGATATACTAAAGGTTTAGGAGCCTTTATAAATCACCAGTATATCCAGTATACATAGAAGAAATCAGAGAAAAGATATACAGAAAGCAGTCACTTATGTTTGTGATTCCAGAATAAACTGGAGACTGTCCAGAAGGGTAATGAAACCTTAGGATTTTGGATAGTTTCATGATTTTAACTTTGTTATTAAAGCATTTCTAAGAAATAAACTGCTTAAAAATTCCACTCTGTGCCATTTAAGAATATAGGCTATTAATTTATAAAAGTTATAACCCTGAGAAAAACTAAATATAAATTATATTCCTGAAAAAAATCAGTTTTATTTTAAAGGCTCAACAAAGACACACTATTTAAGAAAACCCTTTCCACTCACTTATTCGGGTGTTTACTGTGGTTTATCTTACACCAAGCATAAGGTTTGGAAGCAAGGATAAAATGGTAAAGAAAAACAGAGAGAATATGTTCCACATAAAGTCTGTGGAAGACATTAACCATACAATCACCAGACATAAGTAAACTTCAACCAAAACAAATACTACAAAGGACTATAAATCTGGCTTAGTCCTGGGTATCTTTGGAACAGAAAAAAAAAAGCTTCATTATTCAAAGAAGCACCCCACAAACTTGATAGTTTTATAACGTTTGATGTTTACATATTGGTATCTTTTAAATGAAAGCATAAAGATTGAAAATTAATGATGAAGAAAAAAAACACCATTTATCTAAAGAGAATGGAAATTTTAAATTAATACCTCAGAGAAAGTACCTTCCTCAAAATGTCACTTATACTAAAAAACAACCATAAAATTTGAAAAATAACAATAATTTACATGTCCAAGTGTGTAGAATGGTAACAAATTATCAAATTTCAAGTTATTAGATATAGGCCCTTTCATCATATCTAGTTTTCAAAACAGTGGACCTTAAGTGTGAAGATAGCAATTTCTAATGAAAGCCATTCCCATTTTTAAAAACGAACCTAGTTATAAAATATTGTTACACACATTTGTATTTATTTGAAATTTCTGGCAAAGCCAATTAGTTCCTGTTTCATAGCCTGCCTGTATACATAGCTGCCATTTTTGATAAAACTATCACTATTAGTGAGTGAACTTTTAATTTGAATCTAACATCAAAGAGCTAAATTTTTGAGCTTATAAAACTCAAAAAAAGAAAACAAATAGTCCAATCAAAACAAATTCACTTAAACAGGCCTTTCTTCAAAGAAGACAAATGACCAACAGGCACATGAAAAAATGTGTATCAGTTATAGAGAAATGCAACCAAAACCACTACACGCTATCACCACAAACCAATGAAAATGGCTAATATGAAACGAAAAGAAACAAGCGCTAGTGAGGGTGTGAAGAAACAAGAACTCTGCTGCACTGTTGGTGGGAATGGAAACATGTCCCTGAAAAGCAGTACAGATAGATGTTTCTCAAAAGATTCAAAATGAATGGGCTATAAGACCATGCAGTTACACTTCTACATATATATCCAAAGAATAACAATAAAAAAACACCAATTTGAAAGAAAACCTATTACTTCCATATTTAATGCAGCACTGTTTACACTAAACAAGCTATGAAAACAACAGACAAGCTAAGTGCCCCCAAAAGAAATGAATGGATCAAGAAGATGTGATATATACACGAGGGACTACTACTCAGCAATCAAAAAAGATAAACTCAAGGCATTTGTGTCAACACAGATGGAGCTGGAAAAGATTATGCTAAGTAAAATAAGTTAGTAGGAAAAAAATAAATACCAGATAGTATCACTTACTTGTGGAATACAGAGAAAACAAAGGGTCAGACAAAGACAAACTTTAAAACCATCCCTTGAAAGTTGACTATAGAACTCAGCAATACAGAAGAGGAAGTGGGGAGGGAAGAGGACAAATGAGAGCAGGGTGGGGAGAGGGCACAATGGACTATTTATTAGTAGGTGCTTTTGTGGTGGGTGGGCTATGATGACTATACCTGAAGGGGGAGAACCTATACTTCCAAAATACTAACAAGGATATATATAAATCACTCATAGTTCAATAAAAAAATAAAAACAATAACAAAAAAAGGAGATGGACATGCCAAAAAATATAATGAAAGATACACAAATATTAAAGAGATTAGAGAGTGATTAAAAAAGAACTTTAGCAGCCTCAACTTCATATGTATAGTATCTTATCTGTTTACTTCTGTTCATGGGGGATTTTATTATTTAAAAAATTGTTAGCTACAGGCATCCACACTTAATATTTAATTAAAGCTGCATGTATTATAGTCCATTTTATATGTCTTTAAGTTCATCTCAAAAATTGTGTTATTTTTTCAGTTTATAATTTATTATAAAATAAAACAACTACTTCCTTTTGTGTTCAATTCATTATAGATTAACTTTCCCTAAAACATTATATGCAAAAATAAAACAAGTTAAAATAATTTGCCTATATTTTAAACTGCATTTACAAATGAAATAAATCTGATTCAAATATCCCAAATGCCTGGCAAACTACAAAAACTATAAAAATCAATATATATACACCTAAGCAATTTTTGTAAATTTAATAAACCATAATTACATATTGTTGCAACCCAATACTAAATCAATCAAGTGATATAAAAAATAAAATCAAACTAATAAACCAAATAAATCCAATTATCTTAAATGTTCCAAAACACTATTTAGAAATTTAACCAAATAATGTTTGCTTTCAAATTGAAATCCTTCTAGGTGTGATATATCAGTGAACTGGGAAAATCTCTGGTTCCTCAGGACTTTGTGGAATACAACTGTAATATCGGTCCTGAATTAATTATCTCTAATCTCTTATGAAAATGAAAAACTGTCTTTTTTTCAGTTACTATTTCTTGAGTTCTGTTTTATTCACAACCAGACATAATCCCAGGTGATACATAATATTTGTTTAATATCAATTAAACTTTTCATGTTAAAAATCACACATCTAACACGTCACACCTCTAACATGCATGATTCTCTTACATTTTTAAAAACATATGCATTTACCACAAAGATTATAAATTTTATCCTTGCCGTAATACAAAAATGTTAATATTAATGGATTGAACCTGTTATATAAATAAAGAGAACATGTTTACCAAGACATGGTTTGGGGATATAGAGAGTCAGACAGGGTCAGAGAACTTAGGGCTCCTTCCAGGAGAGCCCTACCTGGTTACCATGCTAATTTATTTTTTCAATAGTGCTAGAACGTTTTAAACCCATGATATTCCTTGTAATCCAGGATATCAAACCTTCCTTCAATTTATTAAGCAATCCCCTAACACAACATTTAATTAAGTACTTTGAATTGGTGATATTCTGAACACTATAATCAAATTCAATTAATGTCTTTTCTGACTGACTAGATACTGCTTTCTTTTCTTATCTTTTTCATCTGGCTCAATGCCAAGATTCTCCATTCAAATTACTGACAGGGGAGATGCAATAGAGAAATTAGTTTGTAGTTTATTTCTGTTGCTTTTACAAAATGGCAACTAACAATTAGGTATGATATAAATTATTGCTACAAATCAGGACCTTGCCTGACCATCATTATATATTATTTGACTTTCACGGCTTATACACCTATATTAATCATAAAAGTCAAAGAGACTCTTTGCAAAGGATGGCTCAGTATCTTAGAATCCAAGAAACAGTTCACAATTTCAATGAGTAGCAATAAGCTGAATAACAAAAGGAGAACATAAGTGTCACAATAGTCAAAATGCCAGACTGAGAGGGTTATTAAAAATGAGTAAGTTTAAATGAAATTGCAGTATGTAAATATAAGTTATCTACAGTGATTAAAGTTTGTCTATTCTTGGAGATGAGGAATTTTTAAGAGGAAAAAATGACAGCTAGGCAATAAAGAAATAAGAGATTATGGGAACCTGAGGAACCCAGTTCTTGTTCCCTTATTTCTTCCTATAACTATGAAAGTTACATAAGTATAAAAAAAAAGTTAAAGAATTTATTCTCTCACTTTTCTTCTTTCACTATGTTGTTCATCTTTTTGCACTAGGTAATTAAAAGTGAATTAACTATATCACTCTTAAAAATGCCTACAAATACTCAAATTGGGAAGCCTCATCGAGGTGGGCCACTGACAAAATGACCAATGACCAGGAAGACAACCAGAATGCCAGAATTTGTATTGCTGAGATTAAAGACTGTGATGATGGTATAGAAATATTTCACAAGTTACCAAAGAAAAAATAATTCATTTTGGTGTCCTCATGTGTGTATAACTAGCAAAAATAAGTAAAAGATAGAAGGAAGCAGCTTTTGTTGAAAATAAGAACAATTATAATTAGAATTGCCATGAGAAAGAACGAAACATATCAAACTATATTTTGATACATGGAACAACCAACAGGAGTACAATGATACCTGAAAAAAAGGAAGCAAACAAATGAGTACAGTGAATGCTCAGGTTTACTGTGCTGGAGATAGAGTTCATGTTGTAGCACAGGGGAAGTCCAAATAAAGTCAAGTAAGCTTGCTGCATAAGAAAATAGAAGCAGAATTACGAGAAATCAAAACAGTGAATTTGTGGACCAGATTATCAGAGAGAGGTAGCAACACAGAGAACAAGAGAAGACAGTAGAGAACTCCAGAACTACAGAAGAAGGCACTTGAATCTTTGACTAAGTACCTATCTGCAGAGGTGTAAGAAGAAACTCCCAGAGATTGGGGAAAGAGAGATGTAAGTTTTACAATATTTGAAGATCACACTTACCTAGGAATAATTTATGTTTCCACCAGTCAGAGAGGAAAGATCTCACATGGCTGAGTACTCAGGAAAGTATTGCCATAGTAGTGAGGGATAAATTATTCCAAGATGAAAAGACTGCACTGGACCCACCCAAAGTTTAAAAATAAGCCTAGATAAGATCAAAATGATTCCAGTAATTTAATGCATAAATTACTGGTGCATTTTCTAGAGTAAACCAAACAACAAAATCTTTAGGTAAGAGGTATTATGGATGGAGCTCTTGAACTAGGTAGTGACAAGATACTCATGACCTAAAATTGTCAACAAAAATACAACCCCATTAATACCAAAGATTAGGTCACCAATGTGATGACAGTCACTGATCAAGTCAATCAGTAGTCCCCTTGGAGTTAAATATAATCACATTAAGACTAGCTTCTTAAAACTATTCCCATTTATTATAAAAATAAACTAAGGTTTGAAGCATTTAAGTCAACTTGCCCAAAGTAGAGAAAGGTAAAAGGTTATAGTCAAGATTTTACTACAAGTGTCTCAGACTCTAAAGCCATGGTAGCAACTATACCTTTTGGTTTCCTTTATGTAATTACTCTTTTACTCTCTCTAACAGCTACATTTCATCACAGCATGCAATAATTGTAATTAATGCATTCTGTTGCTATTGACTACTTGTAATGGTGGAGGAAGATAGTTAACATTTATGGAGGATCTTTAAATTTATTATCTATTGTATTTCATACTGCCTTCATAGATGTGGCACTTACCATGAGTACATAGTAGCAGCAAATGGTGCCAGTAGAATTCGCAGTTGGTCAGCCTGACCCCAAAAACCAAAATTTGCCTTTCAAATGGTGCTGGCCCTTGGTGAAGAGCTTCAGCACACCCCCACCAGCGGCCTAGGCCACTGGCGGGGGTGGAGGATAGGGGTGAGTCCTATGCCACCAGGACCTCAGGGTCCAGGAATCTCAGGCTGGGGATCTCAGGCTGGCCTCTGCCTCCACGTGGCTAGGGCATGGGGCTGGACACCTCTGCATGGGCTGTGAAGGAGGGAGAAGGAGGGGAGTAAACCCCATTGGTTTACTCCAACCTCAATCAGACCTGCACCAAGAATGAAAAATCCAGTTTCTTCAGCTGCAGATATAATGCAAAGGAAAGGAAATACGAACAGCTCTGGATACACTCACCACCTGGGTGGGACAAGAATCGTGTCAGGAAACACTGAGACAGGAAGGTGAAATCAGCAACTGAGGTGACCTGCCACAGATTTCTACACACATCATCTCCTGCACTGGGGAATCAAACCCAGGGTCAACAGTAATGTGTAACGTGAAAGAGGCTCCCTCCTTTACCAATCAATGAGGGAAGAAAGCCACAAGGATTGGCTGTGGCCCCATGGCAGAACTGCTAACACAAGGAAGAGAGGAACTGGACCAACCACCTGGGGAAATCTGCCCCAGTAGGGAACGCCTCCACTGCCAGCAGCTGGAAGTTGGATTCCCAAAAACCCAGATATCAGAACTGTACCATACAGAACCAGCAACAGGTGACAGACACCAGAAAGGATCCTGGAGAAGCGCACCACATATTTGCCCTACAACAAGCTCCCAACATGCTTGACCTGACCATGTGCATCAGCTACTCCTGGAGATCCGAGCAGCCTCGTCTGTTGCTATCCAGGAGTTCAAGTCCGCACCCAGGAAAAATGGACATAATTCCCAAAACTCAAAAGACCAGTGGGCCAAACATGAACCAACAGCTTGCAGCAAGAGGAGTTGGAGCAACCAGCGGGGGGAGGGTAGAAGTGGAGATGGGGTGGGGAATAGGGGTATATTATAACCATACAAATATAACCAATATTGTATGGTAATGACAAAATAAAAATTTTTTTTAAATCTTTTCACCACACCACACTGTCTTAATAGCATTGCAAATCACAAGTCCCAGATAGTCCAAATAAAAGAAGTACAAGAAAAACTGTCTTAAACCACAGAAAGGGAAGAGAGAATCTAAGAGTGAAACTGAGAAGAGCTCTTTGTTTGGAAAGGGGAAATTTTAACTAGTAAGGATGATTTGTTTTCTTTGTACTTTGGCACATATCATTTCCCCATTTCCATGTAGATACAATTTAATGTTATCAGCTTGATGGAATCATTTTATACTTCTTCAGTTCTCAATCTTGTTCTCTTTGGTCTCCTATAGTATGTAGGAATTAAACCATTTATAAGATACTATAAAGTATACTGCTATTTAAATGTTTATCAATCAGCTTACAAGCAGTTAAAGGACAACTTTTGTATCTTAGAGTCTATATTAAATGCCACTGCAGTGCCTGTGTGAATGACAATTACATTTATATGTTATAATTGTTTTTATTGACAATACAAGTTTCATAATATAGCCTCACACCTTAGTACTGTACATTCCACCAAAATTCTGTTACTATTCACCACTATAAAACTGACTACACCCACCACCACTACCAACAAGTTGCTTCAATCCCCTCTTCTTCCCTTCTAATAACCACCACATTTTGCTGGCGTCTAAGAGCTGTTTTTGCTGTGTCCTATTACTTCATTTACTGTGTTTCTTTTATGTTCCACAAAGGAGCGAAACCATCAGATATTTGTCCTTCTGATTTATTTTGTTTAGAATCATTACCTCTACTTTCACCCTGTTGTCATAAAAAAATAAAACTTCATCTTTTTTTATATAGCTGAGTTGTGTTCCAGAGAGTATATACTATGTATATTGCTTATGTATATATAAGGTATATATGCACATATATACATATTTACACAAATATATGTATATAGGAGGGACTACACTCACCATATCTTTATCCAGTCATCTATCAATGGGCATTTAGATTGTTTATATATCTTAACTATTGCAAACAGTGCTACAATGTACATAAATAGGTGCATCATTTCAAATTCATGTTTTCATAGTCTTTGGAGAAAACCTAGAAATGGATTTCCAGAAATAAAATTACTGGATTGATTGTAGCTCTATTTTCAATTTTTGAGGAGTCTCCCTACTGTTCTCAAAGAGGGCTGTGTCAATTTATATTACCATCCACAGTGTATAAGAGCTTCTTTTGCTCTAACCACTTATTGTTTGCAGTCTATTTAATAAACAGTATTCTCCTAGGTGTGAAGTGGTATCTCACCATGGTTTTTGACTTACATTTCCCTAACACCAACTGATGTTGAGCATCATGTGCCTGTAGGCCCTTTATATGTCTTCTCCAGAAAAAGGTCTATTAAGATCTTCTGCCCACCTTTTTATTAGGATGTTTTTTGCAGTTGCTGGGTTCTATTAGGTCTTTTTATCTTTTGGATATTAACCTTTTCAGTTTTATGATTTATGAATATCTTCTCCCTATCAGTAGGATGACCTTTTGATCTCTGGTGTTTTTTCATGATCTAAATATTTTTTAATTTGATAAAGTCCTATTTATTTCTGATTTTGCTCTCCTTGTCATTATAGTCGAGGCCCCAAAAACATCACTGAGAATGACATCATAGTGTATATTTCTTATGTAATCTTCTATGTATTTCATGATTTCTGATTTTACATACAAGTCTTTAATCAATTTGGAATTAATCTTTGTGTATGGTATTACATAGTGATCATCAGGTTTCATACTTTTGCATGTGACTATCCAGTTTTTCTTTACTATCTGTTGAAGAGACTATCCTTTTGTTCTGGTTTCCTTACCCTAAAGTGTTCGTATATGTGTAGCTTTAGTCAGAGCGCTCAAGCCTATTTCTCTTGGTCTGTGTGTGTGTTTATTCTAATACTATATTATTTTGATAACTATCATTTTATAGTACAATTTGAAATCTGGAGCATGATCCCTCCATTTTTCTTTTTTCTCAGAATTGCTTTAGTTATTCATGTCCTTTGTGGTTCCATGTAAATTTTAGTGTTATCAATTTCTTTAAAAATTTCCACTGGAGTTTTAATAGGGATTTGCGTTAAATCTGTATATTGCTTTATGTAAGATGACCATTTTTAAAATGTTAATTCTTCCACTTCATAAGCATGAAATATTTTTCCATTTCTTTGTATCTTCTATTTCTATTAGCCATGTCTTAAAGCTTTCAGTGTACAGATCTTTCACCTCCTTTTCTATTCCAGGTATTTTACCCTTTTTGATGCAATTGTAATTGGGATTTTTATAGATTCCTCTTTCTTCTAATTCATTGTCTGCACACTACAGAGATACAATATATTTCTGTATACTGAGTTTGTACCTGCCACTTCATTGTATTCATTTGTTGTTTCTAGGAGAGACTTTTGAAAAAAAGAAAATTTGAAGTATTAACATTTCAAACTATTTAAAATACAGGTTATTAAGAGTAGGTACCCTAATGCCAATGTAGTAAACAAAATAAAGAGAGGAAAGAGCTAGTTAAAATATCTACAGGATATTTGTTTACAAAGTAATACATATAAAATAGTACTTCCAGATATCAGAAACAAACTACTTAACTTGTAAAGCACTCATTTCCACATCACTTTAAAAAAGGAAGGGGAAGAAATTAGTTCAAAAATTTCTTTTCCTAGCAAGAATTACTAAACTAGAAACAAAGACTTCTGACTTCTGGCTGAAGAGTCCATTAAACCATCTATTCTCCAACTACTTACTGATCCTCTGGGGATCCCCAAGAATTCATCAGATGAGTCACCATGATTAAAAAGAGCAATAAAAAGATATTATTTAGCCTGTCACTGGGTTGACTTTTACATTTCTAGTCCAATGCTAGGTAAACTGTCAATACCTTAGCAGAAATCAAGACAGTGGCACCAAACTGTACTAGCAGCTGTAACCATATCATCACCACCATGCACTACAGAAAATATTGATTCCAGTTTTACTAAAGAATGTCCTGGAAGAAGTAGCAATAATTATTGAACTTATTAAGTTGGCCCTTGCGTATATATCTTCTAAATATATAATTTAAATATATAATTTGCCATTTTGTAACACAAAGTATCTGTTTTCGCTGTATACTGAATTTCAATGGCTAAACTAGAAGTACTTTTCATGGAGCACCATTTTTACCTGAAAGAAAAAAATGACAAACAGTGGCTTTTACAACTAAGATATCTGACATACGAAACTGAAATGAGTCTGCACTTAATATACAATTGATAATATTTATTGGGTATGACAAAATTAAAATTTTTGAATAAAATTAGAGATTCGGAAAATCTTTAGCTACCATAAATTTGAGACTGCTTCCCAATTCTTGACAAATTGTCTGGTAAGATCAATAATAATGTAATATTAATAAATGGACCTTTAAATAGTAAATAATAAAATCAGCAAACATTGGAAGACCAGTATTAATCAATGAACTAATCTCTAAATGACCAATGAGTGATATTATAAAATCCAATTCAAAATCTTAGACCAGATTTTAATGTAATAGACTATAAAAAGTTCACTAATATAGTCTCAGCTTTCACAATGCAAGTAATCTTTAGGAAATCAACACTTGTCAAATTCTGATACAGTATGAGTGAAGAAAATCCATGCTTATTTGACATAACTATTAAAATATCTTTTCCTTTTTCCAACATGTAAGGCCACATTTTCCTAATATACTTCAGCAAAAGCAGCACATTACAATACATTAACTGCAAAAGTAGATGTGCAAATCAATCTCTATTAAACCAGACATCAAAATGCTTTTACAAAAATATATAACAATGTCATTCCTTTCACTATTTTTAACACAGAAATGTCATTTTTTTCATTAAAATGTCATTTATTTTAATAAGTTTATGAGTTTGTTACCATTTTAATGAATAAATAAGTAGTTTTTAATTTCTCAGCTTGAATGTCTAACTTGGTAAATACTGATAAAAATAATCTACTTTTAGCAAAAGTAGCTTGGGAGCCTCAAAAGCTTTTAAGAGCATAGAAGGCTCCACAGACTAAAAGTTTGAGAATTATTACACTGTGTTTTGCTATAGTGAAATATTCAGCAGTTGAGTGTTAAATAGAAATTGAATAGAAGGCAAGTAAAATAAGCAGATTTATAATCTAAATTAGAAACACAGAATACATATAAATTTTTGGAAAAAAAGTCTTACTCATTAGCATAGTAAAACTTGGAATTAGGTGGTATGTAGATGTGATTTGTTTGGAAGGGAAAGGATTGATAAAAGGGAAAAGTAACTCTAGAACAAACTTACAAATTCTCCAAACAAGTCACAACTCCCTAGAGCTCCCAGTTACTACTACCTTTCCCTGGGGTTACAAAGAAACAGAAGTGGGTAGAAAGGAAGAAGGAAGGTTACAGAGAACAGAAAATCCTCAAGCACATTCTAGAGGTAAAAGACTATTTTGGGTGAGGAAGCACAAGGAAATACATACAAAGTCTCTATTGTAACCTACAAATAACACCTCTCTCTCTCTCTTTCTCTCTCAATATATATATATACATGCACATATATATATATATATATATATACACACACACACACACACAGATATGTAACTCGTGGCAGACTATATTACCCACAGAGTTAATGTTTTTAATATTAATATTAAAATAAAAATAAATAGAAACTTTTTTATTGAAGAAAGTTTTTATTCCTGGTTTGCTGAGAGTTGTTTTTTATTGAAGTAACATTAATTTGCAATACTTTATGATTTAGAACTATGGGATTATCCCTTTCAGATATTTAAATGTAAAGTTTTAATTTTTTTAATATGCCCAAGTCTCTTGCCCTTTGTGGCGTACAGTTAAAAGACTTAACAGGGTCCAGAATTATCTGTACTACATCATAAAAAGATTAGAAGTTCCTCTCTGTTTCCATGATCCTCTATTTATACCTTTTTGTGATAATTCATGTGCTGACATTTTCCATCTCTCCTACTGGAATGTGAGTACCGAAAGAATACAGTTTACATCTTACTCATCTTTTTCCCCCAGAGAATAGCATAGGACCATTACAAACATGCTTAACAAATGATTGCCAAATGATTTCCCGAAGGCCAAATACAATATACTTTATAAAATATATTTCTTCAAGAAGCACAACACATGTTGTTCTTAGGTATCTTCAAAATAATGGTTTCATAAATTGAAAATCTGCCATACTATGAAAACAAAAGTGAAAATTTTTGATTCATATTAAGCCACTTTGAAAATGTTGAACACCCCCTTCTAAAGCTCCTGCTTGGAATCTTCCTTGCTTCTTCCTTTGTTTCTTTCTTCCTGCAGTTTCTTCCTTACCCTTTCTATATTTCTCTGGTCACCCTTCCTCAGTCTTTTCTGATTACCTCTGATAACCTCAATACTAAAAGCTATCTAAAATTCTTTTGGATCACCTTTTCTAAATCAATATTTCTTGACCCCAGCAGAATTGCTATTTTGGGTCAAACAATAATTTCTTTTGGAAAAGGGAGGTGAGGAGATGGTGGAATGCCCTGTGCAATGCAGGATGTTCAGTAACATTCTGGCCTCTACCCACTATGTCCCTCAGTTGAAACGATCAAAGATGCCCCTAGTCTTGCCAAATACAAAGGAGAGGGGTGGGGAGAGAAAGGGGGGAGAGAGAGGGGAGAGAGAGAGAGAGAGAGAGAGAGAGCACAAGAGAGGAAAGAGAGGGTGAGAAGAAAGGGGAGAGAGAGCATGCATGCTCACTAACTCAAATCTGTATCTTTGGCTCAAACCTTGACTTGAATTCTTAACACAATCCAGTCATCTGTTGACTAACTATAGATAGACATCAAATTCAACATAAGCTGCACTGACACAACTATCAATCCAGAAGTCAGCCTAAAGGCTGTTTTTCATTCATAGTCAATGAACAGTCAAATACTATTCACTCACTTAACACCTCTCCAATTGGGTTCCTTCTTTTCCTTTTCTATTGTAACAGACTTATAGCAGGCCTTATCACAATTCACCTGGCTGACTTTAATATGCTCCTAACTGGCCCCACATGCCATTAGGTTCTATTACCTTTCGTCTACTAAGCCACCAAAGTAGTCTTCATGAAAACAAAACAAAGTGGCACTCACTGTCCTTCCTAAAATTCATGACATCTTATTTAAGGAGTTAAATTACACTTCAGTTCCTCAAACATAAGAAGATATTCATGGTGGGACTCTCTTCTACCTTTCTTGTCCTTATTTACTCTTGTAACTCACCCACAGTGTCTCTCCACTTTTGCCTTGACAATTTATATTCTTCAGGCTTTTAACAAAATACATTCCCACTGGACCGATCCTCAATCTTCTAGAACAAACTCCTGGCTTAACAGGTTTTTAAATTTTAGCTCAAAAGTCATTTCCTCTAAGAAACCTTCTCAAAGTTCCCACTCCCAATTTGATTTAAAGTCACCATATCGCAGTTCAAACACACAAATAAATGCTTATGATTCCACGACAGTCTTTACTTAATGCAATGGCGACTGGTGATAGAAAAAGAAAAACAAAAAAACAAAAACAAAAAAATCTTAGCTATGTTAGGTTTATATTAGAGGCCGAATCTACAAAATACTACCAAACTTGAAACTGACCAGCATTACACACTCCCCAATACCCTACTCATAATGAAGCCAAGTTTTTGATCTACCTATATTTAATACTATCAAATTTTATATTTTCAAAATTAAATTGAACAAATGTAAATACAATGAACAAAAACATATAAGCCATTTAAAACATATCAACATATAATATGAAGACAACTATGAGACAAAATTTCTAAATATTCAAATATCCCTATGAGGCATGTACTTCTTTGAGAAATGAAATTTTGAAATGTGTTGGCTTAACATAGTACAAGAATCAATCCATATTCTCTTAAGAATTGAGGATATCAAAATTTGGAAAGAATCCTATACTTTCTTGGTTCCCTGATATTATGTCCTAGCATCAGCCAAATAGAAATTCACTGAAACAGCTGTCTGGTTATAAAAAAGCTAAATTTCTTGCCTCCATCCCCATTTATCAGAAGCCCACATACATCCCATGAGCACCCAGGATCCTCTTTACCCTCACAGTCTCATTCCAGACCTTACTGTGGCAAGTAGTTCTACAATGAGCTCTGGCCAATGGCACCGAGGAGGTACATGACAATAGTTTCACTCAGGCCTATAAACTATGTACCTCCAACTTCCCACCCCAAAACTTCCATGGTGATACCAAAATACAGGACATCACCTGACAAAATAGGGTTTTGCCAGGACTCACTCAAAGAAAGCTTTAAAAACGCATACAAATTAATACCTCCAGAGCTGAGGCTCTGGTAAATGGGAGATAGATGCTATAGACTGTCCCACAGTGGAGTATATATAGTCACACGCAGTCCAACAATCTGTCACACTTATAGACAGCCAATTTGGTAGCACATTTTCAAATTCTCTCCCCATCCTTCCCTTTCTTTCAGTCTAGTTTTGTATACCATAATAAATTAGTAGTTCACAGGTTCCACTTTCTGGGGAACCCAGATCAAGACATTCTACCACTTCAAAAAAAGTTTGTGGTTTGCATACTGCAAGGGACATCCCAAAGCCCATTAAACTGTAAGTCACTATATCTGTTTCTTTTCCTTAATTGAGAGACCTCAAAGACAGTAGAATAAAATCAAAACTTTACTGTCATTGCTTCCACACTCACTTCTCCTAACCTATTGCAAACATAAATCTCCAAAATAAATAATCCCAAATAAAAGCTCTGTATTAGTGCCATGTGCTATCTTAGCTTGGCAATCCAGATGGCCTAAGAAAAGAACGCTTGTGTATGCTGATATATTATTTCCTTCTCTCTTTGCAGTTTGTTCAAAGTCCCAGAGCCAGGATGTTCTTCCCATCATAGCTCAAATTCAGACTCCACAGGATTGAGCAATGCCATGCTCAACATTTCAAAGCTAAGCTATGAGGCAAGACTGGCACTGTTCTATCATAATGAGACAATGTAAGCAATCATTTCACCACATGTAATTCTCCAAGGCCAAATTACTAACCATAAAATCTTTCCTATTTTTTCTTTTTGTTTTGGAACAATGGAAAATGTAGCATATTACACAGTCACTCAGATTTATCACAAAAATTAACTGCTAAGACAATGTCTTGAACTGTCTTTATTATTCATATATGTATATATACATAGGTTTGTAGATTAAGATGTTTATATATCCAAAGCAGAAAGGAAAGTAAGCAGCAAATATGCAAGAAACTTAGCAAAAGTGACTGTGCTATTCATTTATTCAACTATGACTTATTGCTCAACTACTATACAATAAGCATTAGAGAAACAAACCAAGTAAGAAAGCCTCTGGATGTTGTATTGTCCAGTAGGGGAGGTAAAAACAAATAGAGAAGATTAAAAACTCTATGCCTACAATCACAATAAGGAGACTAAAGAGTTAAAGACCTCACAGAAAAAAATATTAAAACTGAGACTCTATGGTATAGCACCATGGGGTGCCTTGAGGGTGGGAGTGCTATGGTGAGATGCATCTAAGGAGGCATGGCCCTATACCTCAGAATCACATACAATGATCAAAACTGGTGTTACTGCAATAAAAACATTTTAAGTAAGTAAATAAAAGAGATCTGATAAGTAGAAATTAGTTGATAGTAGAGTAGAGATAGAGGTAGAATGGGGTATAAGGCATTTCGGGCACAAAGAATAAAATATATGAGGGCCTGAGCCACTGCAGAGCATATTACTATGCTTAAGAAACAGAGGCCACTACGACTGGTGTTCGCTGAGTACCAATACAAGCTTGATGAAACTGAGATGGCAGAAGTATATAGAAAGTCAGACACATCACACAGTACTTTCTTATACTGACAATGATAACAAGAAATTTAAATATAATAAGTTCTATCATCTTTCATGAAATAAAAGCATAATTTTAGGCTACAATTCATGGCAACTAGTAAACTAGTTAAGTTTCCAAACTAAAAGAGGCAGATTATAGCTAATATTACTAAGTCTCCCAATGAAACTTTACTATTCTATTTCCTCCCAGTTATCTGATTGCTGTTTTAAAAAACAGTTTGATTCATTAGGTCATCATCAACTACTGAAGAAACCCTATATTGCTAAGTCCAGTACTGGTAATAGTGCTAAAGCAAATTAATCTAATCTTTCCCCTCCAATCTTTCTCATTGTGGCAAAATATGTATTGTAAAATTTACCATCTTAACTATATTTAAGTATGCCATTCAGTGGAATTAAATATTCACAATGCTTTCGAACCATCAACATATCCATAACTTTTATCCCATAAAATTAATACTATACCTATTAAACACTAACTTCCCATTTCTACTCACCCCAGTTGTATGCAATAATCATTCCACCTTCTGCATCTATGAGGTTAGCTACTTTAAGGGCCTCACGTAAGGGGAAACAGAGCATCTGTCTTCTTTTATGACTGGCTTATTTCACTGACATAATGTACATTTACTTCATGGTACAGATCCCATTACAGATATGTCCAAATGCCCTTCCTTCTTAAGGTTAAGTGATATTACATTGTATGTATATGTTTATCCATCCATTCACATACAGACACTTATATAGCTTACACATTTTAATTACTGTGCATAATGCTATTGAATATGGGTATACAAAGTCTTTTCAGTCATGATGTGGTGCAAGATTTCATTTCATTAGTCTACGCATTTCATATACACAAACTCTATAATGAAAGTTTCAGAAGGAAACTGAAAAAGATGCCTCATTTTATACTCCCCGTCACTTTTTTTTTGTAGCATTGCTAACTTCTCTCTCTACTTAGCCTAACTAAAGCTACACTATGAAAACTTTTCCTGTTTCTAAGTAGTGTCATTATTAGTGGTCTATTGTCTTTTCCCATGAAGTTGCCAATTCACAGGTGAACATCCCCCACATCTCCCACTTTCAAATTCATTTTACCTTCTGCTTCCACTAAAATACCTTCCCTTTTAAATGCTTTCCTTTCTGTTAACCTTAAAAAAAAAAAAAAGCTATGCATGTTTTGTTAAAGTATCCTTAAAAGACTTCTTAAGTACCCAGTGAATTATTCAGTAACTATGAATCAGCAATAATGGGGTCTATTTTAAAAACCAAAAATTTCACAGGGCACATAAATAAAAATAGAGTATTATAAATATAATTGCAAGTTATGCCTCCTACTACCTAACAAAAGTTCTTCAATTTTTCTGAGAGAAGATACTGAAAATGTGCTGCTAATTTTGAAAAACACAAAAAAGATCAATAGGTTACAAAAAAGAAAAAAAGTTATTTTTTTAACCTAGGACTAGATTGAAAAAAATAAATGTTAATTACACACATAGTTTCAAAAGATTTGATAACTACAAATGCACTGTATTTTTAATTCACACATTTTAAGTACTATGTATACTGTGCATTTTCCTATAAATACCTGTGATAAAGTTTAAGTCACAAAGAGGCACAGTATGAGAGTAATAACAATAAAATAGAACAATTATAATAGTATACCATAATTAAAGTTATATGAATATAACCTCTCCCTCAAAATATCTAATATTGTACATAACATTTCGGACCTCAGTAGACTACAGATAACTAAAACCTTAGAAAGTGAAACCTTAAATAATGGGGAATTACTGTAACTCAAAAAAGTGAAAGTCATAAAACACCAGTCTTGAGGCAGGTGCTCAAGGCTGTATGACCTATTTTCATATGCATATCCATATATGGCCAAGACTGTTTGCTATCACCCTGTGAAAGAAAACCAAAATTAACAGGCAGTAGGCAATGGAATACATTTAGCTGTTCTGCAGCTAAATAAGGCATTCTTCATCAACTTCACTTGCTGCAGTCCCTGGCTCAGATCATTTGTAGTAGAGTAAGTAAATCTGTGAGCAGAAGCCAGCTTTTTTTTTTTTTAGACATTTATTTGTTTGTTTGTTTGTTTGTTTTACATAATTGTTGAGCCCCTCGGGTATGGACCCCCTCCTCTTCCCCCTCCAACTCCTCTCTCCCTGCAATCATGTTTTAGCCCATAGTTCTCCTTTTTTCTGAAGCATTGTCTTTTTCCCAGGCAAGGATCTGGGTTCCTGGGTCTCAGTAGACGGTGTTGTTTAGATTTCAATTCTTGACTTTATGGTACGCTTTCTCTCCAACTCCTTTGGAGCCGCTCAGCGTTTCATCCTTCTTGCTGGTTGTCTCTTCCATTCTCGTTTTAGTGCTGTGGTGCTGCTTCTTTGCCGTTTTGCTGGACTCTGGCTTAGGGAGTCTATCTCCCAGTCCTTCTCAGTAGGCAAGTTCCTTTTGGAGAGAGACATTAGTGTGTAGTTATTCCAGATTTTTCCCTCTCCATCTGCCGTTTCCCGCTCCCCCTTGGGGCTCTGCCATGATTCTGTGGCCTTCCTCCCACCGTGGTAAGACAGGCTAGCATGTTCTCGTTGCAGGTTTCTCAGCTCCCTCATTTTGGCTTCCAAGCACTAGTGACCATATCAGTGTAGCTCTTTGATGCATCCTCGGTATGGTTAGATATTCAGTCCTTTATCTGTTGATTTCCTCCGTGCTCTTCATGGGTCCTGCCCAGGAGATGGGTGTTTCAGGGCTTTTTGTTGTTATTCATCCTCCTTTATGTATAAAGTAGGTTCATTAGGGGCTCTCTTGTTCCTGGTGAGGACTGGCTAAAGTGTAAGACCAGAGAAGGGGTGGGG
>PVHY01022876.1:0-21769 GCA_004024945.1 Uropsilus gracilis | reverse complement strand
CCTCCCTCCTTCTCTCTCTCTCCCTGTCTTTCTCTCTCTTTCTCTCCCTCCCTCTCTCCTTCTCTCTTTCTCTCTTCTCTCTCTCTCTTTCTCTCTCTCGATTTGCAATCAGAAGCATCATAATGTTAAAATGGTGATGCTTGCAGTGTGTCGCCACTAAGTATGATGTTGGCTGTAGGTTTAGGATGCATGTTCTTAGTCAAATCGAGACAATTTCATTCTATTCAGAGTCCTCTGATTTTCAAAATTCATGTGCAGATGTTACATTTTACTCATGATTCTAAGCAACTGCTGCCAAGCTGTTCTTTTTCTCTATTAATACACTGTTATCTTTTCTTATTTTCAACTATCTTGGCATTGCTTGGATGATTCATTTGAATCATCTCATACTACATGGTTGGATATGGGGAGCTGATACTTAGAATTTTTTTTTTTGAGACTAGGCCTCACTGTGTTGCCAGGGATAGTCCCAAACCTGTGGACTCAAGCAATCCCCAACCTCAGCCTCCCAGGAAGCTGGGATTACAGGTGCACGCCACCATGTCTGACTGCTTTTTCTAGACCAGGTCTCTCTATGTTGCTCGGGGTAGTCTCAAACCCATGAACTCAAGTAATCTCAGGCCTCTTACCTCCCAGTGCTTGGATTACAGGCACACGCCACCACACCCAGCTGATACTTCGAATTTTTGTATGTATGTTTATCAGTGCTTGGTCTACAGTTTGTTTTTTCTTCCAGTTGTGTTAGTTTGACTTGAGCATCAGGTTTTTTGCTGTCATAAAAATGAAAAAAGCATGTATACTTTTGTTGGTGTTCTAAAACAGTTTACATAACATTGGGTTCATTTGTTTCTCTAAAACTTGGTAAAGGTTATCTATAGAACATCTAGAGCTGATGTCTCCAAGGAATAAATCTCTGACTATCTTTTCTACCTTTTCAGTAGCTCTGTAGAGAGGATGCTAGAAGGCACCCAGAAATGAGGTCTGCACCAGGTGCCAGCCAGGCTCAGCGAGAAAATGCTCCCTCCCTCCCTCACCACCATAGCTATGGAGGGGTCAGATTTTCTACTTATTGAGAGCAAGTTTGCTAACATCCCTTCCCCCAAGGAGTATCCATTTTAGTCACATTTTCAAATTTGCGAACTGTAAGTCATCTCCGTTTTTCTTTAAGACCACGTCTCTTCTCCTTCCTCTTTTCCCCCTCTATTAGATCTTGAAACAGTTTCTATTTAGATTTCTAAAGAAATAACTTTTCCCTTAATGCCTTTTTAGCTTATTTCTTCTTTTATCATGCTTAATTTCTTTCCCTTTTCCCTTTTTCTTTCTGCTTTGCTTCTGGCTTAATTTCATTTCTTGGTTGCAGAATCAGAAGCAAGGTCTCACCCGTTCAAACTCTCATTCCAGACGTTGTGTGTGACTCTCACTAGCACCCTGGTCACATCCCAGAAGGGCTGTGTAGCATTTCTATTGATTTAGAAACAGGTTTTCCATTTTGAGATTTTCTTTGACCGAGAATGAATGAAATTGTGGATTTGTAAAATAAAATTTTATTGCTGTAACAATGGTTTATAACATTATGAAGATGTGTTTTTAAACTTCCAGAGGAGAAAGTAACTATATATAATATAGCGGCGAAGCTGAAGTGTTTCTATGCACATATTCATTTCAAGTTAAAACAGGAATAAAAATGTAGGGGTCCCTGGAACCGCAGAAGAGACAGCCACCAGGAGCCTGCTTCTCGCTTTTGCTTCACGCTTCCCTGGGCTAGTTACCTCCGGCTGCAGCTTCCGGATTATAAACCTATTTTGTCACTTTGTGTGCCCTCTAAGTGTCTTTTCAAGGAGAACCTTTACTGTGCTGTTGATTCCTTAAGATGCAGCGCTTTTCTGGACTGCTTGAATTACTGAGAATTAGGCCATGGTCAAGGCCCTCTAGGTAATTGAAGGAGGCGAGGACAGTTAGCCACTCACAGGAATCAGAGGCTACACTTCTAAGTGAGCGAACATTCTAGAAACCGTAACTACTTTGCAACGTCAAAAGCGTTAGTTTCACGTTACCTTCTTGGGTTTGCTGGAAGATGTGCTATCTGTTTTGGACATTCAGGTCTATGATGCACAAATATTTTCTCCCATCCATGGGAGAATCCACTTTGCTGAATTCCTTCGCCGCACAGAAGCATTTCCCATTTCCGTTTGCTGTGCTCCCACTTGTTGTCTTTGCTTTTGTTGCCATTGCTCTGGGCATCAAACCCAAAGCATCACGGCCAAGACCAGCATCCAGAGACCACCTCCTCTGCTTGCATCTGGGAGCTGCATTGTTTAATTCATTTGGAGGTGATGTTTGTGTTCGCTAAGAGACACAGCTCCAGCTTCACTCTTTGGTGTGTGGATAGCCCGTCTTCCCAACACCAATGCAGATTTTATGGTCTCAGTTTCTTGGTTGTAAGCTGTGGACTCTCTTTGGAGAGCTAAGTTAAATGTAGTAAAGTGCACAAATCTTACTTCTAGCTCCTGAATTGACACATTTATGTGTAACTGGAACTGAAATTGGGTCAAAATAGGGCAGAAGCCTCCAACCAGCAAGCCAAAGGGAAAAAGCAGCATTTTTAAAAGGTGGCTTCCTGGGGAGCGAGGGGGGGTCAGGCCTCTCGGGTGAGTCCACCAGGAGGGGGGACAGGATGGGGGAGCAGGCCCCACCCGCCAGTAAGTGGCTGCTGACGGGCAGCCACTTACAGCCAGCTTGGGCAGTGCCGTGTAGCCCCCGGCCCTTAAGCCAGGGGCATGGAAGGGCGAACGGTGGTCCGGCCCCCACACTGGGAGCTGGGGGGGGGCAGGAACGGGGGCAGGGGGGGCAAAGGCCTCTTCCATTTCTCTCTTACTTCTTACTCCAGCTAAACTTCAGAGGACCCAGAATATGCCCAACGCCAACCCCAACATAGAACAGGTGAGGGACCAGGCAAAAGTCCAGTCCACAGGCCTGAGCTGGACACAGCAGATGGACAACCAAGTGAACCAGTACATGCGAGACCAGAAAAACAACTGTAGGGACACGATGTCACCATGCGCACTTCTGCACTCGCCGGGCCAAGACCTGGGACTTCATTTTGGAGATATATTCAAGGAGAGCAACACACCCTCCCCTCATTACAGGAGAGGAGAGGATGACCAAAGAGGGGATGATGGGCCCCACATCAAAACTGCAAACTGAAGCAGAGGAGATGATCTTCAAAGGCCACTCGCAGAAGCCTGAACTCACAGAGAAACTTCTTGACCAACACTGGCTGGGGGCGAGACCCCCTAAGTCTGACACCAGAGCCACAAGGAAAAGCAGCAAAGCAATGGAGATGGGACTGGATTGGAGAGGAGGGCCTGCAGCAAGAAAACATGGACAGATCACAAACGAATATAACCTGGCCACCCAACGCAAACTTAAGACTGAAAATCTAACAGCAAGGTGCGCCTGGACCCAACAACGCAGTCCCTCACCCAGAGGAAAGACACTATCATAGGAAAGAGACTAATGGACTCAGCACAGCTAATAAACAACAAAGAGTGGGGTGTGAGAGAATGGGAGGGGCACCAGAGGAAGGGGTAAAAATAATAACATGGAGGTTGTAACCTAAAGAACAACATAAAATAGTATAAATTAAAAAAAATTAAAAAAAGTAAAAGGTGGCTTCCGCAGTCCAGCTTCTTACCAGATTTGTATCACCTGCGCATGCACAGCAATTTAAACAACAGGGTTTTATTTACAAGGAAAATTAACCAGGAAAACAAAAAGTCCCCAATGCTACAAGTGGCCAGTTATTTTACCCGAAGTACCGTTTAGTCTGAAGGTCCCAAACACATGTCCAAGACGGTGCCCCTTCAAACCTGATGCAGGCACCCTGCAAAGTTCAGTCTTTCTTTTCTACCTTCTCTTTGCTTCTCTCTCCAGCGTACCCAAGCTGCCTTGCTTCTCCAAGGCTCTTCAAACTTTTCCAACAAATGCTGATCCCAAATCAGCTTTCCAAATCCCTGGCTTTCCCAAGTACCAGCTTTCCAGCTAACTTCCACGCCACCTTGCTGCAGCTCCATGCACTTTCTTTACCAGGCCCGCCTTTGCAGCATCTGGCTAACTTCACCAGACCTGCCCTCAGCAGCCCCTGGCCACCCCCCTGCCTGCCATCTGGTATTCAACTCCACACCAGTTATTTCTCTGCCGGCTACTCTCCCACCATGGCTCCTTGCCATCACTGGCTTACTCTTCAGGGGGCTTCCCCCGGCCAGGCCACGTGGACCTGTTCCATCAGTCCACCATTCTCGTCTCCTTCTATCCCTGGCTCCTCTTTTTATGTGCCCTTTCACGTGTCTCATGTCTTCTCATGAATCTTTCTCTCAGATGCCACCCACCAGGGCAGTGTGGCACCCAATAAATTTTCAACGGTGTTACTACCCCATATCAGTACTACTGGAATCAAGATCCAGAGCTTTCCTAACACCATAAGACCCCCTCCCCCTCCGGCCCCTTCTCCACTCGCCCTCCTAGAACAACCCCAGTGGATCTAAATTCTGTCACCAAGGTTAGTTTTGCTTATTATTAAGTGTTAAATAAATAAATGGAATCATAGTGTGTGTGCTTTCTTACCTTGATACTCTCAATCACTTCAACAAATGAGATTCTTCTATATTGTTGAGTGTCCACTGCAGGTTTATAGTAACTTGGTTACTGATCTGTAAAATGGGATATACAACAGCCCTATCTTAGGATTTGGAGAAGAATCAAATTTTAGGTAGTTAGAGCTATGTTGGTTTCACGATTTGACACCCGAGAGCCGGAACAATGGAAATGCTGTAGTAGTAGAATCAAAACCTGCTGCGCTTCCCTGAACCGAAAGTAAATGTCATGTTGGGAAAAGTCTTTTCCTTAGTTTATACCAGGCATGTCCTTGGCTGATCATGTTGCCCCCTTCTACCGAGAAAAAACAAGTCTCATCAATTTCCCAGTCCCGAGTGCCTTCAACCCCCAGCAGAGATGCTCACCGGCAGTCAGCGCGTGAAGACGTTATTTCCCATAGATCTCTGCGATCTGGGTGGTTGGCACTGCTAAAGGGAAGGCCCCCCAAGTCCCAACTCATGCATCTGTGCCTGCCCCACCAAGTCTTGCAAAAGCCAAACTCCATCCAAAAAGCCAAACCAAGATCTCTTGGTTCTGTCATTTGGATCCATTCTCTGACTGGAGACAGAAAAACGCTCAGCTGCCAAGGGGAGCTCCAGCCTGGACATACATCTGAGACAGCAAGGAGCATAAGCAGCTCCAGAAGGAATCTGCAAGTAATTACGTCTCAGAAAATGTCTTCAATGCTGGACCTGCTCGTCTGAGGCCCCGGATGAGGCAGTGTGTCTGTGGCTTTGGCAGTCTTACCTGATGAAGGGACCCATCCACAGGGGGCGTGGAGAACACCAGCACCACTTGGCCAAATCCTACTCTTTGCAGGAGGGGGAGAGTCTCGCCAGCCAGGACATTCGGCAGCAGTCACACCCTCTTGGGCATGATCAGCTCTATCTTTTAGTCATCGCCATGTGGAAAATTTGGCTACCTATCGAAAGAGGTGGAATGAATGATTTTCTTGTGCTCTGTTGACCTGGGATAGGCTGCTGACTTTCTGTTACCCTGCAGAGTAGCATCTCTCATTAATAAATCACGGAGCCTATTCTGCAGGCTGGGAGGACGACTCCATGGGGAGAAGGGTGATCGCCCACAGCATGGAGCGGGGCTCAGGGCCGAGGCCCCATAGCCGGGCCACCGGCCCAACGGCCTCCACCAGCTACTTGATGTGTGACTTCAGGCAAGTACTTATTCATCCCTCTGAGCTTCAGTTTTTCCATTTGTAAAGTGGGGATTGTTTGCCCCAAGTCACAGAGTGGTTGTTTTGTTTTACCTAAGTCATAACCAGTATTCTGGGCTTAGCCTCGAATCCATTTCCATACATGTTACTTCATGGAACAGGAATCAGTCCAAACGGCCGAATACAGAAACACCATTTTATTATTGGCATTGACTTAAACCCAACCTGGCCACGGTGGCGGGCAACCTGCACCCAGTTTGGAGTCTTCCCCATGACTGAGCCATCTAGTGGATTTCTTTTCTTTTTTTTTGAGACTAGGTCTCGCTATTTTTGCCCGTGGAACTGCAGGCTCTCGTTGCCCGGGGTACCACAGACTCAAGTCATCCCCAGCCTCAGCTTCCCAGGTAGCTGGCATTACAGGGGCTTGCCACCACGCCCAGCTATTTTTTGGAACTAGGTCTCGCTACGGGCCCCAGGCGGGACTTGAACCACGATCCCTAGCCCCTGCAGCTTCATAGGCTGAAGCTTATAGGCACGAGCCATCGTGCCCGGCTCCTGTCTACCCTTTTCTTTCTTTCTTTCTTTCTTTTTTTTTTTTTTTTGAGACTAGGTCTTGCTATTTTTGCCAGTGGAACCACAGGCTCACGTTGCCCGGGGTACCTTGTACTCAAGCAATCCCCAGCCTCAGTTTCCCAGGTAGATGGGATTACAGGCGCGCGCCACCACGCCCAGCTGTATTTTTTTTGGAACTAGGTCTTGCTACGGGCCCCAGGAGTGACTTGAACCGCGATCCCTAGCCTTGGCCGCTTCATAGGCTGAAGCTTACAGGCACGAGCCACCGTGCCCGGCCTGTCTAGTGAATTTCTGGTCAGTTGTTTCCTGACCTTTCAATCCGGCTGCTCTGGTGCTTCCAAGAAACCCTGGGCCTGGGGCTCTTGCAACCAAGCTGCGGGGACACTGAGGCTGCAGATTCTCACAACAGAACATTTGAAAGTATTCTGTGAGCACTCCAACCGTTCCCAGGAGAACAAGTCCTCCAATTAAGTTCATGAGGCGATGTTAACTGAGTAAGATAAAATGAAGTAATTAAGAAATTTACGAAGAATCACAAGTTGCCGGGCACGGTGACTTATGCCTGTAAGCTTCAGCCTATGAAGCAGCCGGGGCTAGGGATCGTGGTTCGAGTCCCGTCTGGGGCCCTTAGCGAGACCTAGTTCCAAAAAAATAGCTGGGCATGGTGGTGTGTGCCTGTAATCCCAGCTACCTGGGAAGCTGAGGCTGGGGATTGCTTGAGTCTGTGGTACCCCGGTCAACATGAGCCTGCGGTTCCATGGGCAAAAATAGCGAGACCTAGTCTCAAAAAATAAATAAATAAATAAAAAGAATCACAAGTTGTCATTTTCTCCTCTGTTGCCCAAGTTGACTGTGGCTTTACGAGATGTCCACAACAGAAGGTACAGCTTGATTTTATTGGAAAGTAATAGTTTGAATATTTTTGAGTCAAAGAAATTGAATCTTTTCAGAGAAGTTACACAAACAATGCAACAAATACTGTACACCATTTACTAGATTCACATATTGTGAACATGTTGCCACGTTTTCCTTCTCTCTCTCTCTGCACATCTACATCATTTTAATGAACCCTTTGAAGGTTATAAACATGATGATCTTTCACCCTGAATACTTCAGCATGTATTTCTTATGAACGAGGACATTCTATTTTACAGTATTATTCTCTACATACAGTCCATTTTCAAATTTCACCAATGCCCCCAATAATGTCTTTGAAGTATTTTTTTTCCTTCCAGGATCAATCACTGCATTTAGTTGTTGTGCTGAAACCATCATTTATGAGCTCCACTAGAAAGTACAAGATCAGTAGTGGGAAATGTTGGCTCGAAATTATCTTTTCACTGCTCTGAGCTCCAGAGCCTTCATTGTAGTAATGAAGATGAAGAGACACACCTGTTATCTTCCAAGGTTGATGCAAGAATCAAGTGAAGGACACTGTTCTTTCAGAGTGACAAAGCACTATGCAAACATGCCGAACTGTTCCATACACCAGTAGTGTCCATTTTCTAGGGGTTCATTGCAAAAAGTTACTTTTCTGAGGAATGGGAAGGTGGCGGGAAAGTGGTGTCAACATGAAACCTCGAGGAGATTAGAGTACGATTGAACACTCTCACCAATGTCACTTCAGAGCTGTAGGACGCTTCGCACCACTTCTCAGAGGACATCTTCCTTTTAATTTTTTTATTGAAAAGATATCTTAATGTTCTAAGAATCTGAGGTTCTGTTTCTGTATTCTCCCCCCGGCTCTGAAAAAAATTGTGTTGGGGGTGGTTGGCCATTTGGTCCATCTGTGGCCATCTGGCATCTTTTGAATATTCGTCTCATACAAAAAACTTTCACTATTAAATATATGTCTATATGTGTGTGTGTGTATCAAACACACCTCCAGTGTGATGCGAAATGTTTGCTTCATACAAGCTTATTACAAGAGTTTCAGTGACTGCAAACAGTAGTGAGGTAAAAACAGACTGACAGACTCAGGTAGAAATCAGAGGGCAAAGGGGTTAGGAAAGACAGGGAATGGAATTTCTGGTGATTGTAGAGTCAGATCTATTTCCGGGTGGTCAAGCGATGGAACCCTCTGGAGGGGACGAGACAGCATTGCAAATATCTATCATGCTTTAAAGTAGCTGGTCTCAACCCCAGGGGAGATAGCGGAATCATCAGGGAAAGCGTTCAAATGACACGCTTCTCCACTCCAGGGGCTGCCAACAGTCCTTGTGACCGCAGTGTGGCTTGGCTATCTTCTATTTGCTCCCAGATCTACTCTTAATCCTTCTGCACTCTGCTCTGTGCCTGTGGGGAGTACAGCACCAGGTTCCCTTGCGCTTCTCCATCTAGTTGGCTTCAGCCAGTGGGAGGTAATGGGAGGCAGAGGGTGGGCAGGGCAGTGAAATTGGGAGATTTAATCCCCAGGCCCCCTCCCTGATAGGTCACATGGCTTGTCAAACAGCTTCCGCAAAATGGCTGCTCCCACAGCTACGCCCTGGGTTCCTCCAACCTGAGGGTGGTATTAGCTCTGTGCAGTTACTTGCTCTGTGGAACTACTTTCCTTTGGGGTTTCCCTAAACCCAGCCCACATCTCTGCTTACAGTCCCTTTGCTGAACGCCCCTTGATTTCTCCTAATTGAATGTGCCTTTTGTACGCTGGGCATGGTGGTGAGTGCTTGTAAGCAGCAGTTTATGGAATCACGGAGGGGCCTGGGGATCGAGGTTCGAGTCCCGCCCAGGGCAGCACAGCTAGACTTAGTCCCAAAAAATAGCTGGGCGTGGTGGCACGCGCCTGTAATCCTAGCTACCTGGAAAGCTGAGGCTGGGGATTGCTTGAGTCCGTGGTATCTCAGGCACCGTGAGCCTGCAGTTCCACAGGCAAAAATAGTGAGACCTTGTCCAAAAAAATAAAGAATGTGCCTTCTGTTTGCAGGTGGCATCCAATCGGTGGGTGCTGGGTGGAATGGCCTGTGTGGGGTGACAGGCGATTCTAATTCACATGGGTTTCTCCATCTTCAGGGGCCCTTCTCCCTACAATCCTCTTCAGAGTGGTCATGCAGCCTAAGCCAGGAGGAAGAAGCAGGGGGTCAGCAGGAAGGGTGAGAGTGGGCCAGAGGAATATTAGTAGAAGAGAGAATGCCTGGGACACCACCATTTTCCTTTTACTTTAGGTCTGTGGAAATCCTGATTATTCTGGAATCAACTACTGGACAGCAAACCAAACCTGCCAACTTCTAAGACCAAGTTGGATGCGACCACTCATTAGACTACTGCATTTTCTGCTTTAAAAGAGAAAACAGCACACAGGAAACATTACGCTCCTTTTCCCCTCACTGGCTATTTCAGCTAATGGGCCTGTTGGATTAGTCACTTTACTAATGAGTAGTTTTACCCTGGGCCTTGGCGAACTAGGCCAGAGAGGGGTCCTGCAAACTCTTGGAAAACCTCATGAAAAGTCCTGTTTTTGTTGACCCATTAGCAGAGAGGTGAGATGTGCCAGGGACCAATGTTTATATATCATAGCTATATTTGGAAATTTAATTGTTTTTCTAAAAATCGCAATTGAGAAAAGTTAAGGCTTTTATAATAATGGAATCAAAACAGCACATTCCAAGACCTAATATGTTCTTATTTTTCATTGGCCTCTAAAATTTTCATAGTCCAGAAAAGCAAGCAAGGGAAAAACTGTTTCACCAGGTCCTCTACATCAGCGGCTTCAACCAGGGGCGACTGTGTCCCCCAGAGAACACGTGATCACGTGTAGGGACATTTTCTGTTGTCACTGCTGGAGTGAGCAGTCTACTGACAACTAGTGAGTAGAGGAGAGGGATAGGATTAAACATCCCACAATGCACAGGGCAGCCGCCATGACAAAGAATTATCCTGCCCCAAATTTTAATAGTCAGACGTTGAGAAACCATTCTCCCCCATTAAAATTATAGCTCCATTAGCAAGGAAATGAGTGTTAAGTAATCTTCATCATTTTGCAATTTAAAAACCACACTCCAATGAAGTTAGGTACCCTTAATCCTCTGATTTACTAATATCACTATAAATCACTCATTAAATATTACTGGCTAGAGTTTGTGGCATTTGGAGATGGCAAGCTGATTTCTGGGGCATAATCGATGTTTTTCTAAATAGAAACCAGGCGCGTTTGGTCGGATGGAATAAAATCATTTTGGAGCACATGGAATTTTTTTTTTAATTGACTCTAATCAAAAGCATTTTCCCTTCAGATTGTGGTTCTTTTTTTTTTTTTTTTTATGTTTGCATGGTTGTATTGTATCCCTTACTTAAGAAATATCCAGCCCGAAAAGAAGTGGTCTGAGTTTCAGAGTGCAGACCCCTGTGAGGGGAGTGAACTCAGTATCTTAACCATTAGCAACTGCAAAGAATCGATGAGAACCTAGTTCTGTCTGGGAAGGATTTTACCAGACACAAAGGTATTAAATGTCCTGCCTCATTTCTGCCCCAAATAGTTTTGACTTGAACTGAGTCCTCAAGGTGTCTTTGAATAAGAAGGAAAAAATGTGTTCTGGGAATTGACTACTGTACTCTGAGGTTTGCTGGTGAAAGGAGAGGCCGAGAGTGACTTGCTTATAAGTCAGTAAGAGACATGTTGTGCTTGTAAAAAACCCTTTTGTTAAACCTTCCTCTGTGCTGGAGAAACAGGTTCAGGAAGAATCAAAGAGCCATTACAGAACCTAAAAGCCTTTTATGGCACAGAAAAGTCAGTCTGGAATTGAAATTAATGAAGATCCTGGGACAGCATAGATGAATCTTCTGGAAGGGATAGAGATAGAGAAACTATTTTAAGGTCAATCTCCAAGAAGATGGAGAAAACAAGTGTGGCCAGGTAAAAGGAAATGCCAACCTTTCCAAATTAATTATCCCAAAGAAGGACTTCGTTTCTTGGAAAAACTGACTGTATGCAAATTTGCAGCTCCAAATGCCATTCTTCTGAGTCTATTAGAAGCATCAGCTCAAGGGCCTCACCAATTCAGGGGTTGAAGAGTACTTGAGAGTTTGCTAAAATTTCTACTCTTCTCCAAAGAAACATTCCTAGAAGCAGAAATCTGTCTGCGGGTGACAAAACCACAACTAGAGGAGTTCGGGGTTGGGGGTTGGGGTCCAAGAGGTGGGAATTTAGCCAGGTTGTCCGAGTGAGGAACAATAGTGGATGAAACTCACTGCCAAAGGTGTGACCTGACTTGGGCGGGCCATCTGAGCCCAGAAACCAGCCAGGAACAGGGTGGGCGACCATGTGACCATGTCTGTTATGGCTGACCCACCCCTCTGGCCCATCAGAACTGGGCTCTCCCAGACACTTGAAGAACTTTCTCAGTTTCTGAGCCAATGTGGTCCCATAATTCCCTGCCATGCTGGTGAGCTGTTGTCAATCTACTTCCAAAAAGTAATTATAATAAGTAACTAATCAATAAGTAGCTAAAAATGCCAACAATTTCTGTTATGGAATCCAGTGTGTGAAGATTACCCGATCAATGGTTTATCTTAATGAGTGAGATGAGAACAAACGGTGGGGATTAAAAGAGAAAATATTGAAGTAGTATTAAAAAACAACAGAAGAAATCAGGAAGAAAAAAGAATTTAATGTGGAAGAAATAATTCCAACGAGGATTAGCAAGAGAGTAAAGATGGTCACACCCTGATGGGAAATAAAGTAAATAATAATACCTAACACTGTGACTCTGTGCCAGAGATTGTTAGGTGCTTTAATGACCACTATTATATTGGTTCTTCCTCACAGCTCTGTAAAACAGGTACTATTACCCCATTTGGTGGATGAGAACCTGAGAAGCAAAGTCTTGAAGTAATGTATGCAAGTTCCCATAGCTACAAAACAGTGGGGCTGGGATTTGAACCCATGTCCGCCTGCTATTTAACAAGTCTATTCTGCTGGCATAAACTTTCTGGCTCTGTGATAGAGTAGGATGTCCCAGGGGACGGCGCAAGTTTCATCACTTGGGTTTTAGACTGAACAAAATATTAGTATGTGTGTCATAGGAAGTAATCTCTAATAGCTCAGGGGTGGGTTAAAATAATATCTGGAACTTCCATTTCTGAATGCTAAGGGCTCTTAATCAACAGCACTACCATATGAGTGGAGCCCACTGCAGTGGAGCCCACACATACTCATGCACACATGTATGCATGTATGCATACACACATGCACTTTCTGATCTGAACTTTACTGAGCCCTCGTGAGCTAGGCAGGCCGCATATTAGCATGCGCTTCCCCAAGCTGCGATGGACAGTCCCGTCTGAAAGCAAGCAGCACCAAGTTACTTATCATCAAAAATATGTGGGAGGAGGGGGAAATATGATTCCAAAAAAGTTGCTTATTTCAACCCTGAGCAGTTCATAGGAGTTTATAATTTATTTCCATAACAGTGTGATTGCTTCCTTTTCAACAAGGTTTTGACTCACTCCGAGGAATGTATTCCATTACAAGTCTGTTGGCTCCAGGCTTTATGTAGAACCAGTTGGTTGCCTTGGCTACTGGGACTAACAAAATACAAACCATGAACTCTTTCAATACTGGTCACTGACTGGCTTCCGACAGTCCACTTCAGAACTGTGGGAGCTGATGGTGTCTCTGAAGGAGGATGGATTCATAGCATCACCCATGCCAGGGAGGTCCTCCTTCTAGCTTGGAAATAATCTCAATACATCTGCTTTGGGTTCAAGGGCAACTTGGACACAAGGCTTTTTGTATCTGTGGCTGATGATTGTTTAGAGAGGAGATCCAGCTGTGTTAATCTGGTCTCACAAACCTGCATTTCAAGAAGGGGAGGATGGGAGCAAAGATTGTGGGGGTAGGGGAGGCTAATTGACTCTGATGAAGGATTATATTGGTGCAGGAGTAGTGTGGTAACATTTGTAGAAGTGTTCATCTAGATAGCAAAATGATGTAAACTAATGCTACCTCAATACACAACTTAAAATCATAAAAACTTGCATTTCTATCATACCAAATCAATTTTAGCTGTTTGAGGCAAAACCAAAAAAAGATGATATACTTAAGTAGATGTTTACTAATGGCTCGATACAGTACAATCCCACAGCATTTATTAAGAAACTAACTCTTTACCTGAAGAAGTTAATTCATAAGGTTGTGGAGCCGATTTCCAATGTGGGAAGTTCTCCGTACATACACATGCACTTCTCCAGACACAAGTCCATGTCCTACAATTTAGTTCAATTCTGACATTCTCTACCCAGAGATACTGAAACCGGAACATGGTGCAGGTTGACACAGGGATCCCTGCAATTTTTCTTACCAGGTTCTTGTCGCTTGAAGGAGAGCATGCTTCAAAGATGCACGCGTGCACATGGGCAAGTGGGTGATAGAGGAAAGTTGATTGAAGAAAAGGGAAATGAAAGATCAGAAATAAAAGGAGATAGACCAGGAGGACAACCTGAGTTGGCCAGGTTCAGGAGGGGGTCGGGACAGATCACCCACCAACCAATGTAGGTTATGTATTCTTAAAGCCTCTCATGGTTATTAATAAGCTCTTGACCCTTAATTGATTGGACAGAGGCACGGAAGGGTGGAATCCCCTTCCCCATTTCGGATGCCAGTCACAAGCCCAGTGTGTTACCTATGCTTCTGTCTGACTCCAGATTGGAGGTTCCAATGACCCCCCTCCTTGACCACTCAGTTTGGTCACCCATTGGAGGGCTGCGGGTTTAGCTGTGCTTTTGGCCTACTGGTTGTATAAATCAGAAGTTCCCCCTCCTTGGATTTTATTAACTTGCTAGAGCAGCTCACAGTGAAGTATGATGACCGGGTGAAAGCATGATAAAGTCGACGGAAGCCCATTCACCTAAGAAATACAGCCTAGGGGTCTAGAAAAACAAGCCATGACTGACTGACTCAGTTGACTGGTCTGCAGCCCAGTTTCTCCTTGAATCTTCCTCATTCTAGCTTCCGTCACGTCAGACCATGGACTACCACCAGTGACAAACCACCTGGAACACCAGCACGTATACATCAACCCTTAACTCCCTGTTAGGGGGCTTCTGCCCTTGGATGTGAATCTGCTGAGTCAGTACTGGTACTGGTAAACCTGCTTCTTGCCAGCCCTGGGGTCCTCGCTCTCTGATTGCCTGGGCCGGGAACGATCCTCCTTCCCTGAGTGCCAGCCTCCATAGTTGGAGCAGTTCTCATTGCCTGATTGCCTGCTTTCAAGAGAACTAGAGAAAAACATTTTACTAATTTAGATGACTGGGTTATTAAAAAGGATGTGATAAAGGATGCAAGTGACCATCTGCACGGATGCCCCACCTGTCTAGGGCAAGGTGAGGGAAGAGGGAACTGAGCGTCCCTTCTCTCCCCAAGCACACAGCTCTCCCCAAATCTCCAGTCACCAGCTCTGAAGCTGGCAGCCCCCATCCCCTCCCTGGTGGTCAGGGAGAGTGGGGCATATCCTGTAACCTTATAAGCACCGTGTGCATCCATAGCAACCAGCCCCCATTCTTAGGGGCCTTCAGGTCACCTCATGAACATAACAAAAGGTCCCTTCACAACTTTCAGCATTTAGGAAATTCCAAGGCTTTTAGAATCTCACCAAAAACTGGGGCCGAGACCAAATATTACAGTATCACAAGGGCATTATGTTTGAATTTTGAAAAACAAGGTAATTTCTAAGATACCATAAAACCTTACTGGTAACAACTAAATGAGGAGAGGCCAGGAAGTTTAATTTGATCTAGTTTTTCTAAATTGTGGTAAGTCTGTTTTCCTTTGCTCAGCATCCATCCATCCCTGAATCTTAGATAACATTTTTTTTTTTTTTTTGAGACTAGGTCTCATTATTTTTGCCCATGGAACCACAGTCTCACGTTGCCCAGGGTACCACAGACTCAAGCAATCCCCAGCCTTAGCTTCCCAGGTAGCTGGGATTACAGGCGCATGCCACCATGCCCAGCTATTTTTTTGGAACTAGGTCTTGCTACGTTGCTCTGAGTGGGACTTGAACCATGATCCCTGACCCCAGCCGTGGCTTCCTAGGCTGCCACTTAGAGGCATGCGCCACCATGCCCAGCCTTAGATAACAATCTGACTCTCCCTGGGCAACAATGCCTTACCCCACCTTCTGCCAGGTAATGCAAGTATAGTTGACCTCAGCCTGTCTCAGGTAAGGGCATGGGACGGGAGCCTAGTCAGGCAGCCATGCATCCCACTGATTATGGGAACTGGGCCAAGGAAATCACGTTGTGAGCTGGCAATCAGGGTAAGAGGACCATACTCCACTGAGGCAGTCAGGGAACGAGAACCCCAGGGCTGGCAAGAAGCAGGTTTACTAGTACCAGTACTGATTCAGCGAATTCACATCCAAATGCTGAGCGCCCCCTAACAGGAAGGAAGGGTTTATACACACTTTGCATGTACTGACGCTCCAGGTGGGCTGTCACTGGTGGTAGTACAAGGCCTGACGTAATGGTAGTTAGAATGAGGAAGATTCCAGGGGAACCTGGGCTGCAGACCAGTAAACTGAGTCAGTCAGTCATGGCTTACTTTTCTACAGTTGTTTTTCTAGACCCCTAAGCTATATTTCTTAGGTGATGGGCTTCAGCCGACTTTATCATGCTTTCATCTGGTCATCATACTTCAACGTGACCAAAGCCAGGCCATTCTGAACCAGTAAGACTCAACTACACAATTTTTGTTGGTGTTCTTAAGATGGAGGGATGTTCTGTTGGGGTGGCTAAACAGTTGTATGAAGGCTCAAACTGGGCGGCCATCCTAGTGCCATGGGGAGACAGTCCCTTGAGAATGAAGTCTACTTAGAGGGAAAACAGAAGAGCATTGGAAAGAGCAAGACCAGTGGCTGATGATGAGGAGTCCCTAGAACAAGTCTTGCCTGCGCTCTGTCCCTGGACTTTTCAATGTTTTGACCAACAAATTCCTTTTCTCCTTTGTTTTAGTTTAATTGGATTTGTTATTTGCAACCAAAGAAGTCCTGATTAATAGAGAAATAAATATTATTTTAATAAATTCAATAATTAAATCTAAGTTAAAATTGAAAATGCTCTCCAGGGACCCGGTTTCAATGAGAAAATAATTATGATGTCTAGTAATTCTAATTAATTCCCTTGTAATCAATCCCTTGGGGGAACTTTATTTGCTTAAATATTTTAGAGATCACTACAATCTTATTTATGATTTTAATTTGTGCTCCTGAGAAATAGTTTGCTCAGAAAGGATTCATTCTGATTTTCATCTTAACTAAAGCGAACTAAACTAAAACAGTAGGATTTTCTTATTGAAGACTCATGAGGTCTTTCTCAGTCTGGTGAATAACTGGATTGGATGTCCCTGAAATTCCAGAAGAAAGACTGAAAACATATTACTTTTCAGTCTTTGGCATCAAGGCGAGGTATTATTATGTTTAATAAACTTCTGCTCTAAAATCACTGCAAAGGGTTTTTTTTTTAATTATAAAACATCTGGAAACTGCCAAAAAAGACCTTAACAACAATATTACTGGTTTGTTTTTCCTTAAACATCTTCAGGAACTTAAGCAAGTTTTCCTACTCATTACTGTCCATCTTAATATATGACTTTGGTCGATTCTCTGAAGTTTTCATAAGACACTAATCATTACATTATGACAGATTCTCAACCCTGGTTGCCAGTTGAAATCACCTGGGGAGCATTTCAAATGGCATGGCCCTAACCTAGACCAACCGAATGAGAACTCTTTGGAGTGGGGTCCTGGCACTGGCTCATTTTAAAAGCTCCCCAGGTGATTTTAATGTCCAAACAGTGCTGAGAACAACTGCATTATTGGAAATATCGACTGGAATCTATGATTTGTTTCAGAAAGGAATCATTTAATAAGGGACTCTTTAAAAACGCCCTTAATTTCTCAAAATGGGTTTTAAAAATTTCATACATGCGCACACACAATACATTGTTTAAATCTGAGCAACTCACTTATGCTCTTGAGTATATTAGGCAGTTCTCTCCAAGCCTGATCCTTGGGAATTTCCTTTCAAGGGAATGTATATGAGTGACTGCTGTGTGTCTCTTTCTTTCTTCAAGGTGAATTATCTTTATTATTATCCTCAAATATTGACTATTTGAAATTGCCTAGTTCTGCAATTATTTCTTTGTTAACTTTCCTGAATAGAAGACATAGTTTTTCCAATTCTAGCTAGCAGTGTTTAGTAGCTCTAGGGGAAGACTGATGGTTATTGTCTCAGATATTATCTTCTCGGTTCTGAAAAGACCCAAAGAAATGTTTAGTGTGAGAGAGAAAATGTAAGATCTTGAGGGAAAACCAGGATGAAGCCAATCATAGAATCTCTTTCCCTTAATATAAACAAAATGCATTTCAAAAAGTAGCAAAAGAAATTCCAACAGCAACCATTAAAGGAAAGAGGTGTGACCTGAGCCCCCAAAACAAGAAGTAGTATCCAGAGGAAGACGTGGATAATTTGGGTTCTTGTTCTCTCTCCCTGGTGTTTAGACTGGGTCACAAGTGGCCACAGTCCAATTTTCAGAGATTTCCATGTCAGGTATCAAACCCAACAGTCGTGAAAAGTTATTGAAATACATTTTATTTAAAGTAAAAGTGATGAATACACAAAATCATCACTTCTTAAGTCTTTTCTTCATTTTGCTCTTATCTATGTCTTGGGGTTACTTAGAGCTATTGGAATTCTATTGTGTATTTATATTGTGGAACCTATAATGATGTGTGTTCCGGTTCTGTACTTAATGTCATAATGGTAACTTGAGAATGCCTATGGTGGAAAGAGCTCTATTCTGGAGATTGGCACACACTGTACATGAGTGATTTTTATTTTTGAGAGTTAGTTGCTAAGCATTTACTACCACACCACTTCTATTCTTTGGTCAATTTGGTTCCAACACCATGTAGGTTTTCAAATGTACAGCTTCTCATCAGTACACATCACACCACACCCACTGCTGCATTTACCTTCACATTTACCTCCATGAAAAGTCTCCCAAAGAGGTACTGGGGAAGAAAAAAGTGAGTGGACAGAAATCCAAATTCTTACCAGTAACTCTACTTAGAGAGAAGTGAATTAATGAGGAAATTAAGAAACCCTTGGGGGAAAATGTCAAAGAAAAGATCTAAGAACCTCATAGAAAAAAAAACCACACAAATCCCCTGTTCCTGCCATTTCCTGTGGACTAACACAAAATTGGGGGCATAATTCCAAACCTAAGCATGTCAGGAATAGTCTGTCCCCAAGTATGAGGATTTTTTTTTAGCCCTGCCCCCATATGAGGATTTTTTAAAAGACAGTTCACATCCCTAACAAAGGGGGCACATAGCTCCAGATGAACTCTCTACCTCAGTGCCCTCTTCATCAGGGGAGTGAAATATGCACAGGGTCCCTCAACTAGAGCCACACAAGGTAGATAAATGAGTCATTAGAAGAGGGTTAAGGTAGCATGGTGGCGTGTGCCTGTAAGCAGCAGCCTAGGAAGCCACAGCGGGGACCAGGGATCACAGTTCAAGTTCCACTCAGGGCAACATAGCGAGACCTAGTTTCAAAAAAATAGCTAGGCATGGTGGCATATGCCTGTAATGCCAGCTACATGGGAAGCAGAGGCTGGGGATTGCTTGAGTCTGTGATACCCCAGTCAATGTGAGCCTGTAGTTCCATGGGCAAAAATAGCGAGACCTAGTCTTAAAAAAAAAAAGAGGGTCAAGAATTCACCCACACCACATCAGAGAAAACAGTTCTAGATAGCTGCCAACATTGAAAACAAGAGAACAAAAACAAGGCAGAAGACAACCCTCCCCCCCCGGAAAAAAAAAACAAACAAAAAAACCAAGATGAGATGCTAGAACAACAAATGTTGTTGCTGAAAAGGGAGATTCAGAATTAAGGAAAGAAAGAAGTGAAGACCAAAGCAATAGTATTTGGAATTGAATAAATAATTAGGAACAACAAGAAGACCAAACACATTTATACCAAACTATAGACAGACAAAAAGCTTGAGGCTGTACAGTTAGAGCAGAGGAAAAGACAGGTAAAATTTTAGAATATTGCTAACTGAATAGAATTGGGTAACACCCCAACTAGGGGATTGTAGTAAGATTTGTGTTTCTTATAAACTCTTAGACAACTATCGAGGAATAGGTCCACAGTATAAGGGCTAGAGGGGACAAAAACTGCCACAGTCTGAAGGTTTCAGTCTCTCGTGGCACATAGAGTGAGACCCGAAAGCCCAGGGTGATGGTATCGGGAAGTGGCATCTTTGGGAAACGATTCCGTCAGGAAGGCAGATCCCTCAAGAATGGAATTAGTTCCCTCGTACGAGACCCCAGGGGCAGCTCATCCCTTCCACCAATGAGGACACATACAAAAAAAGAAATAGGTACATTCAGTCTCATCAAAATGAGACTTGTATGATCATCAAGACATAGAAAAGGCAACCACAGGATGGGAAAATTTCTTTTGCAAGTCATATATCTGATGATTAGTTTCTAGACTGTATAAAAGAACTCTCACAACTCAGTAATAGAAACCAACCCAACTGAAAAATGAGCAGAGGATCTGAGCAAACATCTCTCCACAGAAGATGTACAAGGGCCAAACAAGCACAGGAAAACACGCAAGAAAACACGAATCAAAACTCTAACGAGGTACTTCTTCATATCTTAGGATGGCTCTAACCAGAAAGTCAGTCATAACAAGTGCTGGTGAGGACATGGAGAAATTGGAACCCTCATATACTTCTAGGGGTACAGCTGCATTGGGAGTCAGTTTGGCAGTTCCTTAAAACTTTAAGCTCCTGTGCTTGCTTCGGCAGCACATATACTAAAATTGGAACGATACAGAGAAGATTAGTATGGCTCCTCAGCAAGGATGACATACAAATTAGTGAAGTGTTCCATATTTTTTGGGAAGCAACCTAAATGCCCCAAAACAGATGACTGGATGAAAAAAATGTGATATATATATATAGCTGCCAACTATATATATATATATATATATATATATACACACACACATATAGTGGTAACTTGAGATATATATATATATATATATACACACACAATGGAATATTACTCATTAACTAAACAGCTTAACAATAACCACAGTCCTCGGACCAGCTTACTCATTAATTAAAATGACAAACTTGATGATTTTATGATAACATGGATATACTTAGAAGAAATCATATTAGCAGAAACAAGTCAAAAAGAAAAAGACAGAAACCAAATGGTTTCACTAATATATGGGATATAGGAAAAAAATAAACAAAAGCCATGAGGAAAAGTCAAAACAAGCTAAGCACCAAACTGAAGCACACAACTTGGGGCAGGGGGAAAAGGGGGGAATGGTCACGGAGGGTGGGGAGGGGTGAATCCCTGGGATTACAAAGATGTGAAATTTATATATAAATAAATTTTTAAAAAATTAAAAAAAAACTTTAAGTTCCTTAAAAAATATTTTTTTAAGTCAGAAATTCCACTCTTGTGTAAATGCCAGGAGAAATAAAAATAAAAACATGTCACACTAATACTTGTACATCAGTGTTTACAGCAGCCTTATCCATAATAGCTGCAAGATGAGAAGAACCTAAATATCCATCAACTAATGACTAAAGTGTGGTAGATTCATAGAACGGAATATTAATGGATAATAAAATGAAGTGAAGTACTGATATGTGCTATAATCCTGAAAGATTATACAAAATAAAGACACCAACCAGAAAAGAGCATACATTGTATGATTCCATCATACAAAATATCCCAAGCAGGCAAATTTGTAGAGACAGTAAGTTGATTAATGGTTGCTGAGGGCTGAGAAAGTGGATACTGGGTTTCCCTTTGGGGTGATGAAAATGTCCTCAAATTAATTGTGGTGATAGTTGCATAACTGTGAATATACTAAGAGTCACTGAATCGCACACATTTAAACAGATGAATTGCGAGGTAGGCGAATTATAGCTCAATAAAACTGTTATTAAAAAAGGGAGAAAAAATACTTTTAAAATGTTGCAACTAGCAGAAGAAAAAACATTTGTATTATTTTGATATTTAACAGACCTGAATTTAGAATGACCCACCTTGAATGACCATTCACTCCTGCTGTCCCTAGCTTTGCTAGATCTTTATTGAGTTTCTATGCTCCAGGCATTGGGCTGGAGGCTGAGGATAGTGAACAAGATAGACATGGCCATCACATTCATAGTACTTAAGAGTGTGCTGGAAAGACCTACACTAAATAACCAATTACCCAATTGAGCCAATATCCTAGGAGAAAAATATAGACGGAAGGAAAAGGTATATGGAAGATGCCAATGTAATCTCGGGAAGGAAGGGGTTTTGAGGCTGGGTATGGTGGTGCATGCCTGTAAGC
>PVHY01022875.1:0-21791 GCA_004024945.1 Uropsilus gracilis | reverse complement strand
GGTCTTGCTACGTTGCCTGGGGTAGTCCCGATCCTGGGACTCAAGCCATCCCCAGCCTCAGCCCCCCAGGTAGCTGGGATTACAGGCGCCCACCAGTGCACCCAGCTTTTTCGAGACCAGGTCTCGCTATGCTGCCCGGGGTAGTCTCGAACCCGTGAACTCAAGCCATCCCAGGCCTCTTGCCTCCCAAGCGCTTGGACAACAGGCACGCACCACCACGCCCACCGTGCGGCTAGACTTCTGATCAACTCTGGCGAGCCGACTCTTTGCAAGAAGCTGCACGCCTCTTTAAAGAGCCTCCCTAGTTGCTCACGATGCACAAGACCTCCCAGCACACACACCTCTGTGATGGACACTTGAGCAACAGGCGCAACGTACTCCAGCTCCAGTCTAGTCTCTGTCCCCGTGGCAGGATCAGCATCCCAGGCCTGACTTGCTGTGCTGGGAGGGGAACCCGAATTCTACCTGCAGAGCGTTGAACGTCGTGACCCCTGCCCGTTATTACAAAGCCTGAGGAGATGATTTAAAGAAACTGCCCAGGAGGTTCTAAGATAGGTCTGCCACTGGCACTCTGAGCTGGTTTTTTGGTTTTTGGTTTTTTTTTTTTTTTTTGAGACTAGGTCTTACTGTTTTTGCCCGTGGAACCGCAGGCTCTCGTTGCCCGGGGTACCACGGACTCAAGCCATCCCCAGCCTCAGCTTCCCAGGTAGCTGGGATGACAGGCGCGCACCACCACGCCCAGCTATTTTTTTTTGGAACTAGGTCTCGCTACGGGCCCCAGGCGGGACTCGAACCGCGATCCCTAGCCCCGGCCACTTCATAGGCTGAAGCTTACAGGCACGAGCCACCGTGCCCGGCTTGAGCTGTATTTCTAAGAAGTTGAAACCTGACCATCCCTTTCCTCAGAGGGAGGGTTGTCCTTGCCCTTGGTGGCATCTGTCCAGCCCTGCAAGATCCATCACAGTCCGGCCCCTGGGAGAGGCCCGAACCCCACTCCACCCCTCCCCACATCGAGGCGGGCTGAGCTTGGCCCTCAGTGGCAGGCACCTACCTGCTCCTCACGGAAGACAGCTCCTTGGCCTCACCCAGCACTTACTGTTATTAGGACAGGGTCATTTCCCCTCCCGATTCACAAGTCTTTCCAGGTTTATTAAAATCACCGAAAGGCTGTTGTTGATTAGTATTTCTGAGACCCAAAATCCCACCCATGTTTTCATCCTCCTTGAGACCAGGTCTCGCTACGTTGCCCCAGGGTAGTCACGATCCCGCAGACTCAAGCTATCCTCAGCCTCCCAGGTAGCTGGAATTACAGGCACCTGCCACTGTGCCCAGCTATACCACTCATGCTTTTAAATGGACATCGGCCCCAGTGCCGTTCAAACCCTCCCCTGCCCGCAGAGGACGGGTGATGGCGGGGTTTCTCAGCCCAGCTTCAAACGCTCAGTTCTGCGGTTCACAGGCGGAGTTCTGCAGAGACAGGCCGGCACAGCCGTCGCTGAGAGATAAACCACGGCCATGCACACCAGACCGCTGAAATCCGAGGCCGAGCAGAGCAGGCCCATACGCCTGCCGTGTGGCAGGACGTGACTCAGAGATGCTCGGCTGTGCCCAAGCCAGGCACCCTGGCACCTTATCACGGGGCAGGCAGGTGGGCAGCCCCCGACACTTTACATTAAGAGTCAGTATCAGCAAAGGTCAGGCAGGAGAGCCAGCTCTCCCTTCCAGGATGGCATGCAAAACTGCTGCAAAGTCAGCGCAAGTGGTTTATAAACTGTGACTTTATTTCACGCTGCTCTGCTCTGAGGCAGGGCGTGACATTCTCACAAGGCTTTTTTGGGACTAAAGTCCATGATTCGCAAGACACAGCAGCGGTCCAACCCTGTAAGGACCAGTCACGAGACAGAGCAGACACCCCCCGCTCCCCTGTGCACACATCTGCACGGAGAAGTGCTGAAGCTCTAGACTCGGACTGTGTGCTGTGCGCTAAGAAGTGACAGGCACTTTGATTTGCCAAAAGCAATGCTTGCATTTTGCCAACAACACGCTACTCCTATCACATGGCAAAATGAACACCAGCACCACAAAGGCAGGAGGTGTAAGTGAATTTTTATTGGGAGGGGAAGTTGTCAACTTAAACAGCAGCAAATGAAGAGTGGATGAGGAAATTCCCTGCTGTCACGACACGCGAGGCCTCCGTCGCACCGACGCAGGAGGCATTCCAAATGGTGACCCAGCCCAGAAGTGGCAACGCTCTCTCGTCTCAATCTAATACTTTTGGATTCCTACCAGAAAGGAACACTGAGAACACGGAGGAGTTGCAGATAGAAAGGAAACCCGAAGAAAGAGCAAGGGGGGAATGTAGAAACGAAGTTCTGTGGACACTCGTTAACGTCATCGACTCTACCGTCATGTCTTCACAGTAATACAAAACACAGTCACTCGCAGAACTGGTTCCGATTACCTCAACACCGGGCGCTGTCGACCTCTACACGTGCGTGTGGCGTTACTTAGGCTTATAGGGAATGGAGCTAGTAACACTTTTCTACAGCAGTAACTGCACACCAGGAAGGCCAGGACAAACACGAATCAAGGAATGGAGTTTTCCCAAGCTGCAGCGTGAAGAGACTATAAACAGCTGATTCCATACATATGAACGGGCTTCTTTGCTATAGGAAATCCAAATGAGAAAGGAATGGAGATGTGTAAAAAGGTTTCTTGAGGGGAAGAAGGCCGACACCTATGCGTACTTAGTTTTCCGCCCCTTCAGCAGCATCGCACTCTTCTCCCGCACTGTCTGATGTCCATAGCTAGGGGAAGAAAGGCAACAGCGTTAAGCCACAGTTCTGGGTGAGCGATCACAGCAAGCTACTACTGCAGCAACAAACCGACCCCTAGGGAGGGATGACCCCAGCAAGCAGGGCTGGGCTGAAGACCAGCAGCTACGTTCCAAGACCCCGAGTGCTTAGCCTAGATTTGAAAAACACACTTTCAAGGGGGAAACATAGAAACCCTTCAGGCTGGTGCGCTCTGCACGCCCAGCAGCCCAGGGGCCGTCAACAGTCCCTGAGGCCAACAAGGGGCAGCACAAAGGGAGGGAACAGAGCACAGGTGGCACGCGTGAGCAGCTGGGGCAGCAGGGCCTGTGGGGGCTGTCACGGCCGTGCCCGAGACCCGTGACCCCCACCAGCCGCACCAGGGCAGGAGCCAAAGGGAGCTGGGGGGCAGCTGCGTGTCCTGAGCCAGACAGAGGCCGAGACCTCGAGACTCTCTCTTATCCCAGCACAAAGACGGGACAGTCCACAGTCAGGAACCGTCGTGTCCAGCTCGCAGCGGGATTTCTACGAGACAGACGGCTAGCGATTTTAGGAAAAGCTCCAGTCTCATCTTGCCTTACTCTAAGACGCGAGCTGCAAAGCAGGCATGTCCGGGGAACTCCCGCGGAGGAGAGGGCTACGCCTCATGCGTGGGCAGAAGCCCCACGGCTCCCGCCTCCGCAAGGACATGTGCCTTAGTGACGCTGCACCCAGCCCCGCTGAACAGACACGGTTGCCCAGAACAGCAGAGGGCGGAGACGCTACCAAAAAAGTAAAACCACCTCTCGCAGAGCGTGGAGTGAGGGCTGCGTGCCCTTCTTCCCAACGCTCCGAACACATCGGATGTACAGGGAGCTCTGAAAGTAAAGCTCAGCTGTGTCTCTCTCCATTACTATCAGTAACTAGGGAGAAAAACAAAAAGTTATGAAGGCAAATAAATAAAACCGAGATCTCAGCCTATAAGTAATGGCGGAGTAACTTGATGCAGGTTACACCTACCTGACTACAGAGCATCAAGTACAGCTCACAGAACATAAAGTTTTATTGGAACAAGTACGTCCAAACAGCTTAAAATGACTACATAACGCTTACGTGCTAGAGCAAAGGGATTACTGCAGCTGCAGAAACTCTGTAAGAAAGTCTGATAATACACCCATCCACCGAAAGCGTCTACAAAAGAATGAGTGTCCAATCCAAAATATTAACCACCCTCACCATTTGATTTCTGCACTGACATAGTAATTTGCTAAGGGAAGGGCAGCTCGTACGCAACTGCACAGACAGCCCAGCATAAAGCGCACGTTTGCGCCTGGAAAGTAAAAAGGCAACTCACTGTGAGGTTGTCTCTAAGCAGCTGCATGATGAGGGTGCTGTCTTTGTACGAATCCTCGTTCAGCGTGTCGAGCTCTGCAATTGCCTCGTCGAACGCCTGGGAACACCAACAGTCACAATGAACAAGACTGACCTGGATGCAGACGGTGTAGTCTAGTACAAGCCATTTTCCACAAGGGAGCTTAACACCCACCTTGTGTTCTACTACTAGCCAGAAACAAAATTCAGTGGGATCATTTCCTCAGATTCCCAGTTTAAGAACTCAGAGAGCATGACCTGAAGCATCAATCACCCAGACTTCATCAGAAAGCAGCATGCCCTGGCTCACAGGACAGAGTCCAGTGTGAGGAACCAGTACCCTTTCTTACCAATAAGAACTAATATTTACTTGGAAAAAAACCCATCTCTACACTCCCATCTGGAGACAATGAGGAATGGAAGAACCACTCCAGTGACCACACCTGGCAGGGTGACTTTCCATGGTGTTACATTTTATTCATATTTCTTTGATTTTTTGTGACCAATGTGCCCTCTTGACATGTGATAAACACTGGTCACCACAGCCAGGAGAGGAAGGTGTGGAGAGGGGTCATGAAGGGTGGCTGGGCAAATAAGCAAAATGAGGCGCTATCTCAGTAAAACTCTTATCATCTCAAGGACCTTAGCTGAGGAAGGTATTCTGGGCACAGCTTACCGTTTTGGCCAGTGTGCAGGCAAGTTCTGGGTTATTGAGGATCTCATAGTAGAATACAGAAAAGTTAAGAGCCAGGCCCAGACGGATGGGATGTGTGGGCTGCATTTCTTTCTTGCTTATATCAAAAGCTTCTTGGTAAGCTCCCTGGGAATTATCTATCGTTTCTGTAAAGGAAAAGAAAACACTACTGACAACCTCTCATTCACAGCGCATTAGCATGTACATTTAACATGTGCCACTAGTTCTTTATATAATCAAATTTTTCTCTACAGCTTTCTTATAAAACCACATCAGCAAACAAACACACCATACCACACATTTAAAACCGTAACTTTGCTTAATAATGTTTAATTAAAAAAAAAAACAACTTTTTTTTCACAAGATCTTCCTATCTCTAATGCTAAGACAATTTTCTTTTCTCACGCTTTGATTTTATTCTTGGGGAAACAGCAATTAAAAGCAATTTGAGTCGGGTGCAGTGGCGCGCACCTGTAATCCCAGCACTGTGAGGTGGAGGCCAGAAATCGCTTGAATCCAAGAGTTCAAGACTAGCCCAGGCAACATATCAAAACTAGTCTCAAAAAAAGAGCCAGGCGTGGGGGCGCATGCCGTAATCCCAGCGCCCTGGGAGGCTGAGGCTAGGGATCACTTGAGTCTGCAGGTTCGGGACTACCCTGGGCAACAGTGAGACCTGGTGTATGTGGGGGAAGAAGCAATTTGACTGATCTATGGCAACAGCACTGCAACAAAACTAGAGCAAAGAACTGAACTGGAATGCCCCTTCTCAGAATAATGCGAACACTTTATAAAGACGTGAACCACCAAAATCCTTGTTTTTGTGACATATCTGTAGAAACAGCACTGCCCCTAAATAAAGATCAAGATGCTTTAACGGGAAAGGTGCTATCAAAACGTTCACCGTGGCACACAACCCAGCGTGCTGCCAGCACCCGGCTAGAGTGTCAGCAGCGCTCACTGCTGGCTGAAGCCCATGCAGACCGACTGTAGAGATACCAACCAATGGAAACTGAGCCGCCCCTTCAGGCCTAAGCACGTGCACGTTCCTTCCTGGGAACCAGCAGGCTGTGGATCTGCATGAGGCAGGCGTGGCCCTCACATCACAGAGGCCATGCTGCCTGTTCCACGCAGAAGAGCTGCGACCCCAGGCAGCTGTGAATACATGATGCTGGGCTGAAACACGCCAACACAGCGGCCAGAGGGGCAGGTCCCGGTAATGCGGTGACCTCTCCCGATGACACCCGTGGACTTGCTGGTGTTTACACGCAGGATTCCGTGCGGCTACCTGTCCCGTCCAACCCTGCTTGCCAGGGCAGAAATCACACAGCAGTGATGGACGCTGTGCCAGCAGGGTAAGAAGCGTCCTCTGTTTGTACACTACACTGATCCTTGGGATGGTAAAACGGCCTCACTTTCAGCTAGCGCCTCTCTGCGGGAGAAGGAGACCAGCAAAACTATTTGGGGCAGGGGCTAGACCCTTGCTGGCTGGGGCAAAATGAAGAACAATACATTTTTGAGGAAAGGCTCGGACACGTCTATCTAGAACGTGCCTGACCAATTCAGCAGCAGGCACACAAAAGATCTCGCAGCATCTCCATCATCCCTCAACTGTCCACACTTCTAGAGACGCTAAAGAGGTCACTAATACACCAGCTTCAAGGATTTTTTTCCAGTCAAGTTAAGGAATTCAGTTATTCTTTTTCCGTCATCTAGGTTCTTAATGACAAGTTACAGACCAAGAATAAGACCCTCATTTTACCTCGCCTTAAAAACTAGGTTAGATGAAAGTGGTAGTCAGTACAATGATGCTGCTTTTAGAGTAGATAGCAAAGGTCAGGCATGGTAGCACGTGCCTGTAAGTGGCAGCCTAGAAAGCTGCGGATGGGGCCAGAGATTGTGGTTCAAGTCCCACCTGGGGCAACATAGCGAGACCTAGTCCCAAAAAAATAGCTGAGTGTGGTGGCGCGCGCCTATAATCCCAGCTACCTGGGAAGCTGGGGATGGCTTGAGTCTGTGGTACCCCGTGCAACGTGAGCCTGTGGTTCCACGGGCAAAAATAGCGAGACTTAGTTTGAAAAAACAAAACAAAAAAAGAGTAGATAGCAGCTAATAACCACTTCAAAGAGAAAAAAAGTATACTGTTTCTACATATGACACACAGCTCCCTGTTACCCTAAGTGGCAAGAGACAGTGATACTGAAGGCCCCGTGACCAAGCCCTGCAGAAGGACGTGGTACTGCCTGCTGCCATCCAGTGGCACGGTGTATGGGGCACCAGGTGGTGGTTGGAGACAACCACACCTACCGCTGGAGGGTGTTCGAGGAGCTAAGCAAGTAGAGAGCAAGATCTGAGAGTGAGACTCCCCAATTTACACCTGCGCTTTCAGTTCTGGCTAATGAACTTAGTTTCTTCTGCCAACTTTCAACCAGACAGGCCACATTCACATACATGCTTTTTAAACTGAAACTGAAGCAGTTATTTTTTTTTTAATTTTTTTATTTTTAAGAGACTAAGTCCTGCTACGTTGCTCAGGGTTGTCTTGAACCCCCGTACGGACTCAAGTGACCCCCAGTCTTAGCCTCCCAGGTAACTGGGATTATAGGCACACACCACCGCGCCCAGCTGAAGTGTTCTTCTAACTGGCATTTTTCTTTGTAGTTAGGTTAGCTGGCATATGTATTTTTATTTGAATGAGGAAGCGATGTATCAGTAAGTCAAGTCTTCATGCTTTTCCCAGGGATTCCGCTGAACAGATTAGATTAGCCATTTAGGACGAGAGAACACTCATCCGGCTCTCGATGCCACGTGCCCTGTTGTCCCTACTTCCCTATTCCACTGAGCTAGCCAATAAGCCACCACCCTGTGAAGACTGTTCTCATAGCTGAACAAAAACTACATGACGTAAACAAGAAACGAATTTATTTAAATAGGGGAAAGTCACCCAACACACACACACACACACACTCAGAGCAGATGTAAAGAACTTAGAGGCCAAAATTACAGTGAATCAAATTCTAAAGCCTAAGAGACAGTGAAAACAGATCAGAGCCTGAGATGAAAGTTTTACAGGGGCAGGTAATATCAATTCATGGCTGCCTCTGTTTTTGGGAATAAAGCGACACGCATGATTTTCTTTATGTAGAGCCGGCCGAGCCGTGTCTTACAGTTACAAAGGAATTATAAGGTGAGTAACCCATCGACCCTCCCCTTCCCTTCCTTTTACAGCTTAGCTTCACCTGTAAACCACATATACCTACGTTTTCGATCGTCACCACATGCGACTTCGGCAAGGTACCGGAAGTAATCTCCCTTCATTTTCAGATAGAAGACCTTACTCTCTGGGTTAGTTGCGTTGGCTATTAAATACTTATCCAGCAATTCCTGAAAAGACGACAAAACATTAGGTGTTAACAGCTAGTTCATCAGACAAGAACTCACAACACTTTTGAGTCACAATGCTTTTGAGTCATTACCAAGGGAATGCCGCTGGGCCGGATGCGTGCAGGGGGCAGGTGGGCAACATTCGCTGCAACACTTTGGCCCAGTGCACGTCTCAGTTTCTATGGTAAAGCAGGAGCCCAGTGAACGCAAAATCCAGAACCAGACTGCTCGCTCATGCATTCAGGTAGCAAGCACTTCCTGAGGCTTGCGCAGACAGGACCTGAGGAAGACACAGGCTACGTCCTGGCCCTCAGTGGGCTACACAGTCCAGCCAGGAGAGGGGAATACAGCAACGATGAGCAGCCCGCAGACGCCTCGGGAACCTGGCAGACGGCGGACAGCACCATTTGTAACAACTTCTGACTGGCAGTCATCACCACCAACTATCACCAGTGCTGCAAGTTAGGAAAGAGTGGATTCCGAGAAGTCTCAAGTAACGCAAACACAGCTCAGCTGTGAGAACTGCCGCCTCTGCCCGTGTCACACCAAGCAACAGAATGTCAAACAGAGGCCTCCCACCTTTCTTTTTCTGCTCCCCCACGAGACAAGCCCACTTGTGAGTCAGGATGGCTCCCACATAGGACCCCACGAAGGTGCCGGTGCTAGTGGAGACATGGTTTAGTCAGGCAGGAAATTCGCTGTCTCTACACGCAGCACTTCTGCTTCCTCACCAGAGCGCTGGCCTTCCAAGCAACTGGGAAGTTGCCAAACAGCCACCGCGCAGTAGGAATGGCACAGTCACGTCTGCGCTAAGTGTCAATTTTTGCTTTCTCAAGCTAACTGATAACTAGTTCGCACATGGCCATTGCGCTGGCTTTTACACAGCGACGTGAGCATTGCTTTCCCCTGGAACGCGAGCCACGCAACCCGGTTCTTTGTCAGAGGGCCAGCACCAGGTCTCTGCAGGGTGATGACAGGCACACGATAATTCTTTCTGTAAGCGGCCAGCAGCGAGATGCAGATTTTAGTCAACTGAAAGGCAATGGGCTCTGCTTACCAACATGACCACAACTGTATTATTAGTAGCAAAGATTAATGCGACTCAGGATAAAGGGCACAGCTACTTAAGGTGTGTATATATATATATATATGTAATACCCGCACACTACATATGTTAAGACTGAATGCCAAGCAGTTCAGCGAACCCTCGTCTAAAGGCAGACACTGGCGCAGTCAGGAAAGGGGACCGGAACAGGATCAACATTCATTGAGTTAAAAGCCCCCCCCAGACTCGTCCTGCATGTTACTCTTGTCAACAAGGCAGGAGGTTCCCTGTGTAATTCCTCAGCCACCAAAACCCACGATCCTGGAGACTGGAGAGGCCTCCAGGGCTACTGGACTGAGACAAGACATAGACTGCAGCTCTGAGAAGTTGAGAGACCTGCAAAGACATCAGTGCACGCGCTGACCCAGGCGACAAGGCGGCCGAGCCGGGGCACTTGAGACCAAAGCAACTCAGAGGCCTGAGCAAAGTCAGGGGAAGGACTAAGTCACCACGCAGTCATCTGAGGAGATGCTTACACCTTTACCTCAGAGTAAAGGTGACCACTGAAAACTGAGGCAGGAATGATAGAAAGAATTTCATCATAAAAACTAATATATAAGAAACAAATCTGCTCAAGAAAAGACACGGATGCCTGTTCAGTAGTAACAACTATTCTTCTCAACCCCAAGTACTAGAGAAGAGTAACAAAATCAAGACACTAGTCCTCACTCTAGGAGCAGAGGTTCCGGCAAGTCATCTTGTCACGTCAGCAGATTCCCCAAAGCAGTTCACTTGGCTTTAGCGGGAATCTGCCACAGCATCCAACAAACTATAATGTAGGGTCTTTTTTTTGGGGGTGTGTGTGTGTGTGTGTATGTGTGTGTGTGTGTGTGTGTGCATGTGCTAGAGGAAAATTTATTTAAGAAAAGGGAAACAAAAGATGAGAAATAAAAGGAGCTCGAACAGGACAACCTAAGTGGGCTGGGCTCAGGAGGGGGTAGAGGCAGACGACTAAAATGTGTTTTCACCTTAAATCCATTTGTAAGGGATCTGCTTTACAAAGATGCTCCTAAACTGATTTACTTAAGAATAAATAGGCAGCTGATGAAGAGCCTTACCACCTGAGCAAAATACTTAAGAGCTTATTGAAATTCATTTATAAAACACCATCAACATGTCCAATCTCTAACTTTAGGTACACGTACTAGTCACAATCCAGCATTATTAGCAGCTCAGCTGATACGTGCTACTATAAAAGTTTGTAATATACACTTCAGTGTCCATTTCAGAGATGCGCCAAGTGCATTTTATTTACACATGAATGAAAGTATATATACCAGAGATCGTGGTTCGAGTTCCACTTGGGGAAACATAGTGAGACCTAGTTCCAAAAAAAATAGCTGGGCGTGGTGGCGCGCACCTGTAATCCCAGCTACCTGGAAAGCTGAGGCTGGGGATGGCTTGAGTCTGTGGCACCCAGGCAACGTGAGCCTGCAGTTCCACAGGGAAAAATAGCAAGACCTAGTCTCAAAGAGATCAGTCTTTGGCCCTCAGATATTAGTAAAGCAAACAAAATCATCAATGTAAAGGACAGGACAATTTAATGAGCAACTGGGATGCTTACCTCCTAAGGGTAACAGTTGAACGATTACACTCCAAGTATCACACCAGAACAAAACTCCTAAATAATATGGGAGAATCAGGTCTCTTGATAGGTCTCTAAACCACACTGGGTGTTCCAAGAGACTAAAACCAAAGCAAAACTGAAGACTCAGCTCACATCCCGCCAGAATGAATGTCTACACATACAGAGGCCCACTGCTCTGGGCTGAGACGCCCTGAGGCTGGAATGAAAGAACAGGTCTGCGAGAGAGGCAGCCCTCCTGGAGGGCAGAGCGCTGAACCAACAATCCGGGTCCAGAATCCCAGTCCAGAGTTCCCGTATGTTCTCTTCTAGCTCCGATCATTTAAGGTACAGAAGAACCACCTGCTAATCAGTCACTCTTCAACAGGAGTATTTTCCCAAATAGCCTTTGTTCGCACGTTCTGCACCTGGCCTGCCGATCAGGGGCCTGCCGATCAGGGGCCTGCCGATCAGGGGCAGGGTCGACCCCACACTGCGACCGCGCGCAGTGTCGTGACCGCTGGCCCCTGCGCTCAGCACGCCGACACGGCTGTGACAGCGGTGCGCTCAGAACACGCCTTCGCAGCAGCACGGTGCTTCTCCGGACTTCCCTTGGCAAGGTTACATGCACTGGCACCAGCTGACGATCTCGAAGAAAACAAGTTCATCTTCGCGCTGTTTTGCACCCGCAGGAAACTTTCTGTGAAAGACGTGACCTGGTACTGACGCCTCCAATTCAAGCTCAATCCTGACTCCTCGCTCCGACCTGTACTTTTTCCTCACACACAAGACGGGTTTCCACACGAACAGGCCACGCATGCATATCCCCACGAAACGTGCAACAGTTCTCCCCACCCCGCCCGCAACCGACACTATTTTCAGGTACATTTTCCACGATCATAACGCGCCTTCTCCCTCCTGTTAACACATTACACATTCTCCTACTACGACATGTTACCCCACACAACAACCTGAGGCCGGTCTGCACGCTACCCAGAAAGTGTAGAAAGCCCAGCGGCCCACTCGGGCTCGCCGCCTCGGGTAACACTGAAGTGCTTTCCAACAAAGGACCAGACAGACAGGAGCCCCTCAGGGCAAACTGTCTCCCTGGGCCCTGCCCCAGCAACGCAATGTACAGGCCATGAGGGATGCGAGGCGGTCAATTTCTTGGTGTTTTTCTGAAATCTAGGGTGTTAGACAGTAAAGACAAGATCTTCAATCTGTTAGGTGAAAAGCACCTTACTAGTTTCATTTGTAAATTACAATTAATTAAAAACCTGCATGTCTCTTTCTATTAGCAGTGTTTCTACCGCTTGCCATTTCCTAATAAGTCTTTTCCTGTAATAATTTGCAAGAATGCTTTACATAGCACTGATTAGTTCATTTTCCAGACGTACTTGATAGGAACCTCATGTACTTAATAAACTGCATTTAGCAATCTAAAATCAGCTGCAACACCAATAACCTCTCACCAATACGAGTTACTGCGACTATCCAATTTCAGCACAAGTACGATACACGCACAAAAGCAGACTTTTACCTCAAAAACAAACCCAAACGGGCTGAGTGCACTACCTACACCTCATCACACGTCAATGTTACCTCTGGAGCAGAACACCACTCACCCTGCCCGGACCCGCCCCCCCCCCATCAACCCAGCACGGAGCACCTGACAAGCTGCGACTGATGGTGACCGTAAATGGACGGGCAGACCATGACACTTGGTGGCAAGTCTGAGTCTGGGCAGAGGCTCCCTCTTCTGAAACAACCAGCACACGCAGCAAGGAGCAGCACAGGCAACACAAGATGCGGCTGCAGGGGGGGCCCCCGAAGCGCACGGCCTGTGGCCTTAGCGAGGCAGCGGGCAGCTCTTATGGGGCTCTTGGGGAGGGGTGGTGAGTGAACGTCCTCTTCCACGCAGAACGAACACCCAGGCTGTGTCTGTGCTGACACTCAGGCTCTTACTGCACGCGCGACATGTGGGACACCTGCGAAAGGGAGTCACAGCCCAGCGTGTGCAGCCAACACAGCGGCCTCTGAAGCACACCCAGCCTGACAGGAAAAGCCAGCTTCAGGCCGCAAACACCACAGCAGTCCAGGAGCTGGGCCTCCCCGCTGGGAAGCGCACAGGCGGGCCACGCAGCACCTCCACACCCACAAACAGGCAAGGAAGATACACGCACATCAGCAAATGGGCTAAGGATCCCACAGTTCACCTCTATGAATTAAATAGACGATACCCAGGACTAGCTTCAAAGAGACAGAAGAGGGGAGAAGATGGCAACTATTGGGGAGCGAAATGACGGCCGAAGCTGAGGAATGGGGGATGGGGATGTTTTACATTCTTACTTTTTCAAGTTTGAAAGCTTTCTTGAAAACAGATAGAAAGAAAAAAGGAGAAAAAGAGGAAACAGAAGCCTGGGAAAGAAGAGGATTTGAGGAATTGAGAAAAGCTAGCTCGGAGACCTGGGGATTGGGTAAGGGCATCAGAATTAGAGCTAGCAGAGAAAAAATGAGAAACAGAAGGCGTATTTGAAGAAACTACCCGGAACGCAGAACCAACAAGATGAAAACACCAGGGCTAAGCCTAAGGCTGCAAAGGGAGAGCCAAGACAGGGTGGCTACGATAAGCCTGGCAGCAATTCCCGATGAGACAGAATGCACGAGGAAGAAATGCCACTCAGATGGCAACCAAGGCTCCGCCCCAACAGTACAGGTAACAGTCTCCAGAGGGGAAAGGGGACTAAACCCCAAACAAGATAAAATGCAAATAAATTCTACCGGGCGCGATGGCGCACGCATGTAAAACCCAGCTACCTGTCTAAGGCTAGGGATCACTTCCGTCCGAGGGCTCCGGACTACCCCGGGAAACACTGTGAGACCTAGTCTCTACAAATTAATTCATGCATGCCTAGACCATGATGGCAAAATTGCAGAATGCCAAAGATAAGCAACCAGAGAGACGACACGTTACTTATAAAGGAACAACATGATGACAGTTGGTTTCTCATCAGGAAACATCAGAAGCATCTTCAAAGCGCTGAGAAAAACAAGCGGCAGCCAGATTCCACATCAAGTCAAGGGCCACACAGAAGCAGCTGCAAAAATAACCATATCCGGACAAAGACAATTCTCCTCAGATTCCCACTAGAACACTTTTAAGAGTGGGAAGTAATGGAAAGAGAAGTCACCGATCACAGTAATTCACAGTAACTAAAATATCTAGTAGCTGAATATGAATCATCTGTGACGTTTCCACTCCCCGAACTGTAACGCAGGATTCTCACAAGTCGCTGAGCGGTACACAGGGGGAGCCCCAGAGGCGTAGTACGTCCGACGCTTAGCAAGAAGCACAAAAAAAGTCTTTTATATTATGCGCAAAACACTAAGTTGGGGAATAAAAGCCAGGAATTTATCAACCCGCTTTAGTAACATCACCAAGATTTTAATATATATACATACACGCTCTTTCATCCAACGAGACTGCCTTTAAGACTCCACTGTCAAAATCTAACAACTACAACAATTTGTCACCAGAAGAAATGCCCCGTTTGGAATCAAGGATTCCAAAATACGTCAAAGGTCCGCTGCCCGCTTTAGGCAATTGGCCGGATCTGGGATCTTGAGTTCCTTCCGGACCCACACGCTGATGACTCGCAAATGCCCCTCACAGTAGGGCAACCGCCTCCCACAGCTCGATCCACAGTTCCCCAGCCTGCAAGAGGGTGCACGGGATCGGGGTGACACAGGTACCATTAGTGCCCAGAGACTGCTTGCCACAATCACGCAGCGCAGGCAAAGGCAGCTCAGAGCTCCCCGCGCCCCGACACCGGGAGGGCACTTGGCTCTCTAAGCCGCACGTGTCAGCAGCGCAAACTTGCCTTCCCGACAAACCTGCTCCTGACTCCCCTGCCCACGCAGGTCCCTGCGCCAGGAGCAAGCACTCGCAGTCCTGATGATCAGCTCCCCGTGGCTTCCCTGGCCCCACTTCCAACCTCTGGGGACCAACACATGGCGCTTTGGGAACATACAACACGGGAACATACAACGCCCTCCTCCTAACTGCGAGCCACCAGAGGCAAAGACTCCCTCCTGCCTTGATGAGAGATGCAGCAATGTTGAACAAAGTTGGGGTACAGACACTCAGCAGCACACCCCCACCAAAGACCCAAATGTAACGGACTCGCCCAAAGCTAGCTCTCCTCACCGGGAGCAGAAGCATGGGCACGGAACCCACTCTACTCGCTGGGAAAAAGTCACCAACAAGCGGGGCTGGTTCAAACCCCAAGACCCCGCCTGGGCCCTGACAGTAAGGAAACACCCCCAAGAGCGAGGAGGCGCGGCAGGAAGCTAGGCGGAGGCGTGGACATAGAAAGAGGCAGAACGCCCCAGCCCACCCAGTGGTCCACCTGGTCCTCCAACACGAGCGTGGCCGAGCCACCCGTCCTGTTCCAGGGCCGCAGGACCTGCAGCTGCCTGACCAGGCTCTGACCCGGAAGCGGGCTGCTGCCCCGAGGGAGAACACCATATCAAGGCAAGACTGAGGTGGCTGGGCTCAGGGAAAAAAAGAGGGTGAGGGGCACAAACAAATCGCTGGGCTATTTACTGGTCATCGCCACGGCCCGAGGCCTTTGACTTCCAGGGCCGGCCGGCACCGAGCTGACCACGGCAGGTGGCCGGCGCCTGGCCCTGGGGCAGAAGGCCGGTCGGCACCAGCTAAGCTCAGGCTCCCCCTTCTCCACACTCAGACGCGCTGCCCATCGTCAGGCACCCGGGAAGATCGCTGTTAGGCCAGTGACCCTCGTTGATCCAGGGCTTCCATACCTCCCCCATGTCTGCTCGTTGCCCTCCCCATCCGTACCACCTCTGGCTTCTGCGTTTCCGCTGGCACCCGGCCACCGGCTGGCAACGCGGCCGCATCTACCCCATCCTCCCCCCTCCCTCCAGACTCCTATCACCTGAGCCAGCCACATGGCTTTCCCGCGCCGACCCTGGCACCCTACCCACCCACCAGGTTCTGGGGGCCCTTCTCGCAGCCGCTGCACGCTCCTGGCGGCTCAGCCCGACAGCCCGTTCGGAGCACGCCAACCCCAGCGGCCTGGGAAAGCGCAGACCACGCCGAAGCCGCAGCCCTCCAGGGCCGGACGCTAAGCTGACCCGGAGTCCAGACTGGGAGCGGGAACCTGGAGCTTCCGGCTAGCGCCAGCGTACTGCAGGCAGCACAGCAGCAGAGGGGCAGCTAGTCTCCCTCCGCAGGCCACAGAGGGCAGGAGCCCCAGGCCCGATCTAGCTGCTCGCCCTCCTCTCCAGCGCTGCCCCCATGTGCGTGCGGGCAGCGGGGGGGCGCGCATACCCGGGCACAGGCTGGCAGCGCCCGCAGACCACGCTGCCCCTTGCAGCACCTGCGCTCCTGGCACTCCTCTAGCGCCAATGCGGTCCCTCCGCTAAGCCTGGCGGCAGCCAGGAGGCCCAGCCAGACCATGATGCCGCGAGACTCCAGCACCCCCTGCCACGGGGCCCACATGGCCAGGCTACTCTGGTGTCCACCAGCACGCAGACCTCCCTTGTCCTCACCTGAGGGCTGGAGTGTGGGAGTCCCTAAGAAGTTCCAATTTCTACTTACTGAAATCGACACAAGTCTGCGAAGTGCAAGGAAATGCACAGACCCTCCTGAAAGCATCAGCGTTTCTGCAGACTCAAGAACCACTTTTGGACATTAAAATTTCTAAAATCCAGTGTCTGCTGGAATATTTGTCAAATAAATGAATCGAAACTAGAAGCATTACTACGTCACGAATCCTCATCACAGTCAGAGGATTCGCACGGACTCGCTGGCGCCAAAGGGGCACGTGCCAAGTGAAAACAAGCCAGTGCAGTCCAGGCCATCACGCGCCAAGAGAAAACAAGGGATTAAAGTCCAGGGAATAAAACAGGCAGAAGGAAGAACAGAGAAGCAGCAGCCACGCTCAGCAAAGTGGCTCATTTTTTAGAGACCGGATGGCCCTTTGTGAGCACAGTAACCCCCCCCCCCAAATGATTAGGACTTTAAAAGAGGCAAAACAAAACCCAACACCCCACCGCACTTTCCCCTCAGCACTCAGCACTTTTCTGACCACAATGCAGACACGTAACAGAGGTTCAGCCTCTGACAGCAGTGTGTGTGACCTGCAACTACTAACAGTAAAGAAAAGAACGGCCTCTGGCCCCCTCACGTCATCCACAGCAACGGAGCCAATTTCAGGTCTTACCAGACACACACACCCAGCCCTGTTCCCCCATCTCCCTGCCTGCTCTCTCCCGGCATTCAGCAGCTGGTCATGGAACGGCCACAACAGCAACACAGGGACGGTCTACCTTTGGCACAAAGGCTCCCAATGCACTGGCTAAGACACACAGGTCAGCAAAGGTAGTTTAGTGCAGCCGCTGGTGACACTGATCTACCTTCCAACGTGTCAACTGCATCAAAAGCCATCACACACACAACTCATGAGTGTTTCCAGAGCAGAGTTACTGAAAGCATGGAGGCCAGTGCCAGCCTTGCCTGCAGAGCCCGCGCGAGCCCCCGGTTTGCAAAGGAAAAGACGAATAATGAGAAGCCAAGAGAAGTTTTCCTTTAAAGGAAACAAAACCAACCGAAAGCATCAGATCTCAAGTTGGTTGTAAGCAAGACAGCGGGACAGCTCCCACTGCTAACAGCAGAAACGGTTCTGGTTGTCAGAAACGGGGCAAAACCGCCTTGCTTAGCATACAGGGCCAGTTTTACCTTATCCTAGGAAAACCACCACCGAAAAGTCGGGAGTAGCTGAAACGAGCCAAGACCCCAGCATACTCTCATGAGCTTTTTGCAAGTCTATGACAGACCCAAACCACCGCAACATTACAGAAACGACCTAATCCTTTGCGGACCACTTTCCCCATCCAAGACAACCCTCTCCGCTGTGGACAGGCTGCCCCACAACCTCCCCGAAGCACTCACGTACAGCCCAGCAGATCTCCAGCAACATATAAAGGGAAGGACGGGGTCAGCAGGGGTTTAGGCGCCGTGATACGAAAACTATTCTGCGTCGCCAACTAAACTTACAAGGGATACTGACCATATGTAACGAACTACCAGGGACAGTATAAAAAAAGAAGCTTCAAGAGTAAAGACGAAGCCCTTAGTCTTATGCTGCTGGGCCATCAGTTTTCCAAAGCTGACCTGCACTGGGTAGCATTCTGATGGGGGCGGCCACAAGAGAAACTCAGGACACCGGCAAAGTCCAGACGACAGAGAATTAGTTCTCTTTCTTAGCCCTGTGAGAAAGCAGCCGTAGAGCACATTCCTACATGAGGGCGAACATTGGGATGAAGGTGAGAAGGCACAGGAGAGACTCCAGTCCATGCGGCTGGAGCACAGAGGGCGGACCCTGGAAGAGGCGGAAAGGCCACAAAGCCGTCACCATTTCCTCCCCCAAGTGCTAGTAAACAATACCAGTAATGCTGAAAGAGATAACAGGAGTCAAGATGTCACGCTGTACGGCGCTCTGGCTGCCCGGGTGCCACTCGAGCGGGAAGTCAGAGGAAGGAGAGACGGTCTTGGGAGAATGAGGCGGAACGGCGGGGTGAACGGAAGGCAACAGGACAGAAAGCGCACTCCTTCTAGAAGCTGGTCCGCGCCATGGCTAACTGGTGACGCGCTAAGGAGAAGTCTCCCTTGTCTACCTAGCTGCCATGTAGGCTAGGGCTGAGGAAGCACACCTGACAGCATCAGGCTGTGTATGTGTACCTGTATGATCTCGAAGTCATTCTTACAGAATGAAAGCAGCGGCACCCACATGGTGACTTGCAGGAAAGGTGTGGTTTCCACCGACAGAGCCTGGGGGTAGGGAGGGAGCCCTGGAAGCGAGAACAGCAGCTGAGTGGAGGGATCAAGCACCAGAGCGCTCTGAGCACACAATCTGGTGGTAGCATAAGCCTTCACGGGCGCTTTCAGGCCTTGCTGTCTGGTTTTTTCCCTAAGGTGGGAATTTCAGAGCAAGGATATCAGACTTCGTCTTTCGACAAATAGTGAGATAACTGGACAGTCAGTCACCTGAACAGCGTGAAGGTCGGCCACCTTCCTCATCATATGCAAAAATTAACTCAAATTACACCAAAAACCTAAAGCTAAAATGACATAACTCTTAGTTGCAAGCATAGGTGTACATCTTCATGAACCTGAGTTAGGCAGTAGTTTCTTGGATATTACAAGCAACTCAGTGATAAAAATAATTCTGGACTTCATACAAATAAAAGGCAACCGACAGTATAAGGGAACATATCTAAATCATATACTTGATGAAAGTGCAGTCTCTAGAATATACAAAGAACTATTACAACTCAATAAAAGACAACATACCTTAAAAAAAGCAAAGCATTCAGACACTTCTTCAAAAGTATACACATGGCCAATAAGTATATGAAAGTACGTTCAATATCCAGCAACTAAGAAACACAAATCAAAAGCCTAGCGAAAAGTCACCTCACATTCATTCAACAGGACTGTGGGTGAAAATGTAGATTTCAGAACTATTGTGACACTGCTGGTAGAGACTTTAAATGGTACAACCACTTCGAAAAACAGTCTGGTAGTTTTCCAAACGATTAAACAGTTACCATACGATGCAGGGACACATTATGGAGAAATGAAAACATATCCATATAAGAGCATGTGCATGAATATTTAGAGCAGTAGACGTAGTGGTCAAGAACAGCAGTGCATGCCATAGTCAAAAGAAGCAACCCCAACACTCATCAATGCAGGAATGGTTTAAAACATGAGGTATGGGTCTCACAATGAAATACTACTCAGTCACGAAAAGGTATGAAACCTGATACACACTACAAGAACAAACCTTGAAAACATTAGGCTGGAAGAAACCAGACACACAACAGGCCACATGTTGCATTATTCCATGTGCATGTCCCAAGGACAGAAGGCCAGTGGTTTTCAGGGGCCAGGGGACGGAAAAATGGGGGTGACTGGTTCATCTGTAGTTCTTCACGGGAAGCAACATTGTTGTTTTCACACCCACAGTCAGGAAACAGCTTTCATGTCCACTAGCTCGAGAAATAAGGTTTCCTATGAGGTAATTAAAATGTCTTGGACTTGAAGAGAGAAGTGGTGTTTCACAACTATGATGTACTAGAAACCACTGAATTGTCTGCATTATAAAGGTGAATTTTACACTTACAAAGAAATCAGTGGACACTGACAAACACCAAGAAGGTCTGAGATAAAGAGAGGAGGAAAGAGACAAAGGAATACAAGGATGGCTTAAAACAAAATTGAACAAGGGATTTACGGTATTTGAATTATATTTAATTAAAAACATATGATCTGACACAAGTCATTAAATAGAAACAATGAAAACCAGAAAGAAAGCTTCTCTAATAGATGTACAGCAATTGCAACTAAGCTAAATTTATATAACAGGGCTCTACTAAGAGGAGAACATTAAATTTCTTTAAAAGAATAGGAAAAAAATTGACTTAAAAATAAATGTAAAACTCATGTTTAGTGTTGTCTATTTCTGAAAATGTTGGAAACAGAACTAATGAAAACAGCACAAAAAACAACGACCAGAGGATACTTTTAAAGTCAGAGACAGTTCAGGGGTTTTATAGATTTGTGATCTCCATCCATCCCGTTAATCCTCCTTTCCCCATAAACTGTCTAACCATAAATTCTATTACCAAAGGGAAGAGAGCACTATACGTAATGGAAAAGCAATCAAGAATCTATACTAATAACCCTACACTAATAACCACTGCAGGTTGTTCAAATAGTCAACAGATTTGGGGACTATCAATGCTTTGCTATCTTGACAGAAAACGAAAAGGCAGCCAGGCTCAACCAACACGAAAATAATAAGCCCTCCAACATCTGTTGGGCCATTTAGATTAGAAGCAGTATGTTTAGCAAACACTAAGTATTTTTCTGGTGTCAGTACTATCCAAGGCTGGTAACAATAGAGGTGCAGTCTCTACTTCCACCTGCTGTCTAGTGCAACACACTAGATTACCATGCACTGCGCAAGAAAGCAGTAGCATTCCTCACCAGAAACACACAAGTGCTGTTTTTCTGATACAGTCCCATCTTTCTGCAAAATAAACGTACAATAAAAAAAGTCTACTGAACAAATACAACCTGTAAAGTGTCTTCCTTGATCTTACACCCAGCCGGTGTAGTCAAAGCGTGTTCCTCCACCTCCTTCTTGGGGGGGGGGGACACGGGGACGGACGACGGGGACACGACAACAATGCACCACAAAGAGGGGAAGGATGCAGGGTTAAACCACTTTTGCAATATGAAGATGTTGTTTTCCCGCCACCATTGTCTCAGGAGTGGAGCTTTCTAGAAGCTACAAGAGATAGGATACTGCAACGGACTGACTGACTGCAAGGACCTCTACTACTTTACTACTTGTGCTCAATTTTGTTTCAAGTCTTTAATTCGGAAAAAGTTAGACCACTCTTGAGTTACTGAGTCGTCAAATCAAAGACAGAAAGGCAAATAAAATGGCTGCCGGAAAGGAGAACTGGAAATCTGTGTTCACTGGGATAGTTTCAGCTGGAGAAGCTGAGGTGGCAGGTGAGTGACGGTTTTATAGTATCGATATTCTGAATGTTGAAGACTATGTATTCTAAATGGTTTTACAAATTTTATCAGTAAAAAGTGTCATTATTATGATTTGGAAATTTAACTTCCAAGAACTTCAACTTGTAAATCCTAGTAGAAAAATCACGTAACAAGGACACTTCCCCATTATTTACAATGGAGAAAAATCAGCATCTAAATGCTCACATACTAACATCCAGACAGCACACCACACACACACACACACACACACACACGAAAAGCCA